>SDVV010011454.1:0-15842 GCA_016164225.1 Gammarus roeselii | reverse complement strand
AGTCAATTCCGTTTCCTTGGCAACTGCTCGGATTTGGTGTGATCTTTATCGAGATTAATTTATCGCTTCATGTAGCATTCATTGAGGCTTGCCACCAAGATTACGGACTCTGTGATGTGACCACTGCAGTGACAAGACGCTCTGCATGCAAATAATGATTGCACTGTGATGTAACCAATGCAGTGACTAGACGCTCTGCAGGCACATAATGCACTGTGATGTGACCAATGTAGTGTGTGATTAGATGCAAGCACTGTGACCAGTGCAGTGCTACTATAAAGGTACATGCTAAGGCGTGTGGAGTACTCGTTCTAATTTACATGTCTTTTATCCAATGGTTAAAATAGTTCAGTATTTTTAGCATTCGTTAATGTTTCGTAAAATTTTGTGTTTTATGGTCTACATTCACAATTTACTGAAATAGTGGTCATAGACGTGAGGGAACGGTTAATGAACCTCAAAGGCTTTTAAAAAAGCCCAAATTCTATCAGTTACTAATGGTTACTGACTGTTACCTCGAGTCTTCGAAACTATTACCTCACCCAGGAACATTATAATTGGACATGGGGGAAAATTGAGATGTCAAAATCCCTAAGAATAAAAACCCTTTCCTAAAGGGCAAAGTATTGAGATTTTCTCAATTCTAGACGGGCGTTATGGAAAAGGAAAATTATACTTACGAATGTTCGAAGAGAATGTTTACCAATACCTCGTGCCAAACTGCCATGCTCAATGTATATATCTTTCTTCGACGATTTTTTGATGTTTTGTTATCATTCTTCTTTAATATTCTTAGAAAGTTAATGTTCATAGGAAGTTAACCTCAGGTGGGTCCATCTAACTTTTGATGATTATTGCCGGCCTGACTTCACATGTTTTTTCCTCAGAAAGTGAGTTTTCAAACGTCCCTCATTTCAGGTGTTAGGGTCGGACCCTCATTTCAGGTGTTAGGGTTGGACCCTCATTTCAGGTGTTAGGGTTGGACCCTCATTTCAGGTGTTAGGGTTGGACCCTCATTTCGGGTGTTAGGGTTAGACCCTCATTTCAGGTGTTAGGGTTGGACACTCATTTCAGGTGTTAGGGTTGGACCCTCATTTCGGGTGTTAGGGTTGGACCCTCATTTCAGGTGTTAGTGTTGGACCCTCATTTCAGGTGTTGGGGCTGGACGCGTCCACTTCGTTGCTCTAGAATGAAGGAAATCATCTCACGAATACCTAAGTGACTGTTACTATTGTCTCCACTGCCCATTCAAATTTTGTCGACTGAAATGAAGAGTGCAACATGGCAGTGGGAATATCTTCATCAAGTGTTAGCTGTTGGTGGTCCTGTCAAGGACGCCACAAATACTCAAGGGAATGACCCTACGCAGATGCTTACTTCGTACGTGGGCGCTTCCTGGTTCCTTAAAGGGAGGAACTTCCTGGTCACTAAGTGGGAGGAACTTCCTGGTCACTAAGTGGGAGGAACTTCCTGGACACTAAGTGGGAGAAACTTCCTGGTCACTAAGTGGGAGGAACTTCCTGGTCACTAAGTGGGAGGAACTTCCTGGTCACTAAGTGGGAGGAACTTCCTGGTCACTAAGTGGGAGGAACTTCCTGGTCACTAAGTGGGAGGAACTTCCTGGTCACTAAGTGGGAGGAACTTCATTGTCTTTAAGTGGAAGTAACTTCCTGGTCACTAAATGGGAGGAGTATACAAATTTAATCAGATTGCTTTGAATATTATTTCAAAAAAAATGTGCTACATTTATTTATGTTTTCTCAAATTGTTGCGATTTAATTTCTGTCATTTCAGCACCTAATAATTTATGTATATAATTTGGGTAGGTTTATATTCTGTACATAAAACGAAGTAGGCATTATTCCATTAAGATATTTCTATTATTTAGATTGATATAAGTACACACTGTATATAGTACACGTAATGTCATTTACCTCGTCCCATGTGATTTGCTGTTCCATAGAATGAGCATACCTATAATGTGTAACTATTCTATATAGTCATACTTTAAAGGCATTAGTGTTTACCTATACAGTCTTCGGTCTTCACAACGCTCTGCATAGAATTACCATGTTTTTGGCCTTTATTGTCACGAAATTTATTCTATGATATGTTCTCATTCACGCAGACAATGTATTAAATCTTCCGGCTAGCATGTGTCTACCATTGATGCGGTGCACACTCCAGACGAAGGCATAGGCCTGTAACGTCAGAAAATATTTATAAACCTAATTAAAAACAAAACGATGTTCATTTTTACTCTTGATAATACTTTCAACCGTTTCAATGTTAACAAGTCTTTGTCTTAATAGTCACACCCTGCATCACTACTGCTATTGTTGCACTCTGCTCTCTAACGACATTGCTCATTTGACGCTATCAACCAGCGTCACTGTGATATAACTCTTATAATAAAACATGGTAATCGGACAGAGTTTATAATCAGATTATATATAGCTACTCATTATATAAAGTAGAAAAAAAATGTTAGCGCGAATTCCGATGTTTTTTCTGATATACAGCGCAGGCGAAAAGTTCAATAATTTTTATTTAGTTTCTCACAGTGGCATAACTCGTTGCTATAATGTAGATCAAATCCTTGCATTTGTCAAGGCTCGTTTATTTACATAGAAATTTATTTTTTTCCACTGGTGTCCAACATTTAATTGAAAACATCCAGGTAAGTTAACAGAAGCATTTAGCAATAAAAATTAAACAGTTCTATTTATCACAGAAGTACGTGAGTTCACTGAAAAGAACAATTTATTGTTTCCTGTTCGTTTGCCAGTGATTTCGGTCAACCAGCGCGGAAGTTTTCACAGGCGCGCTAGGCTCTAAATAAATAAAAATACATTATTGGCACTCATGAACGGATCTCAAGTTCTGAAAAAGTATTTCAAGTGCAATAAATACTAATGCGAGTCATCTCACCTACAGACACGTCCATGGCCCCATCGTAAACAGAAACGTGCCTAGTTGTTCCCGAGTAAGTCAGGCAAATTAACTACAAATGTAGCACGGTTACCGTGACTACTGTGATGTACGAGCGTCACCCACTTCCCTGAGTGCCTGCAAAGGGTCAGTATAGATAACCGCATTTTCTTTTTCAATTTCGCCTGCTAGGAAGATGTGGGAGGTCGACACTTGTTATGCACGTGCATCACCGCAATTAATTGTCCATATAATATTTGTGAAGGGCAGTGTACCTCGCGTAATAAAAGAAACGTGTACGTGGTATTAATACTTTTGTCATTTTTTCATGCATTTGTCCTCATGCATACAAGATCGTGTCCTGATGTATAACACGATCGTGTCCTGATGTATAACATGATCGTGTTCCGATGTATAACATTATCGTGTCCTGTTATATAACATGATCGTGTCCTGATGTATAACACGATCGTGTCCTGTTGTATAACATGATCGTGTCCTGATGTATAACACGATCGTGTCCCGATGTATAACATTATCGTGTCCTGTTATATAACATGATTGTGTCCTGATGTATAACACGATCGTGTCCTGTTGTATAACATGATCGTGTCCTGATGTATAACACGATCGTGTCCTGATGTATAACATTATCGTGTCCTGTTCTATAACATGATCGTGTCATGATGTCTAACACGATCGTGTCCTGATGTAAAACATGATCTTGTCCTGTTGTATAACATGATTGTGTCCTGATGTATAACATGATCTTGTCCTGTTGTATAACATTATCGTGTCCTGTTGTATAACATGATCGTGTCCTGATGTATAACATTATCGTGTCCTGTTATATAACATGATCGTGTCCTGATGTCTAACACGATCGTGTCCTGATGTAAAACATGATCTTGTCCTGTTGTATAACATGATCGTGTCCTGTTGTATAACATGATCGTGTTCTGTTGTATAACATGATCGTATGCTGTTCTATATCACGATCGTGTATGATGTATAACATGATCGTATCCTGTTTAGAACATGATCGTATTATTGTTTTCAGTTGGAGTTTTATCAGAATTTTATGTTATTTCGTTCACACAATGATTATATTTACACGATCCACCACCTTCTGAATGCCTCAATTAATATACTATATTGAGATTACTAGCATAACATTAAGAGTTGGAAGTATAACGATGAGATGTATTCCCACAAACATTAATAATAACTAAATTAATACTTAAATTTGCCGTCTTTAATAGTGTTACAATGAGAAGTATTCTCACGAACATTATCCTGGCAAGCCATTAATAATCATTAAATATAGATCGCATGCAACACAATAATTGTATACAGGCAGGCATGTCATTGTACACCTCGAAATGCAGTTGTATTGTTGTAAGCAATTGTGTTATTGTTCATTCGTATGAACTACTTTTATGTACAAAGCATTCTACTGATGTGAAGCTAGCGATGAACACGCCGTGTAATATCCCGCGGGGTAAGAAAAATTTATTTATAATTTTTGTTTCATCAACATTTATGTTCGTTACCAAGGAATCATTTGTATATATCTGTAGTTATTGTAGTTATAGCAGCTTCATAACAAGTATGTTTTTTTAATACCACAATTGCGTTTATCAGCGTATCACCATGACCCTACAGATACAGACACTAGGCCGCATCCCCCAGAAAAGGGGGTGGCCGACGGCAAGGCACACCTCACACCCTCATACGCTCACACTCACACAACTTAGCTCTTTTGTGCTAAAGGGTCCGGCCGGTAACCCCGCAACACACACTCTGGGTCACGAGTGCGGTCCGAGGATCCGTTGTAAGCAGCAGGGCTCGACAGTTTTCGCTGGTTTACCCCCTCCGCGTCATAATGACCGGCATCCCCCACCTCCCACCCACTACCATCCCGACAACGGGATGCCAAGGGCGGGAAAGCACATCAGAGCAGCGTCAAAATCAACCATTCACAACCATTCTCCACTCACGCCTGTTCATTGCACGCTCTCTCCATACTTCCACATTCATGTCTCTCCTTCCTAACGCCTGCTTCACACCATCCATCCGCCCAAAATTCGGTCTACCTCAAGGCTTGCGACCTCTCGCCTCCGCATTCATCACCCTTTTTACCAATCTCCCTTCATCCATGTGCCCGAACCATCTCAGCACACTCCAGCCATGCTCCTCAAACATTTCATCTCGAAAGCATTCAACCTTCTTCGCTCCTCTGCTCTCGCCCACCCCTAAGTCTCAGCTCTGTAGAGCATAGTTGGGACAACAACACCCTCGTACAGCCCTCTCTTTGCTTCCACCCCCAACGTCCTACAGCTCATTACACTCTTCAGTGCATCCAACACTTTACACCCGTCCTTCACTCGCACCTTTACTTCAGTTTCCACTGGTTCAGTTATCTCCACCTGGAGCCCAGATATTTAAAACACTGAACTTCCTCCAAGAGCTCTCCATTTAGGAAGACACTCATTTTGCACGCATCGACAGTCCTCGAGCATCTCATTACTTTACTCTTACTCATGTTCACTCGAAGCTTCCTCCTCTCACACACTCAACCAAACTCAGACACTAGCCTACATAGCTTCTCCTCTGAATCCGCAACCTTGTCCGTATCATCCGCAAATAGCAACTGGCTCAACTGCCAGTAGCTATAATGACTGCGGGTAAGACCGGGGGATAGGGGAGGGGAGTCAGGCGCGCGAGATAAGGACTGCGAATATGCCTTGGAGATAAGTACTGCCAATGGGCCCTGGAGATAGGGACTGCGAATATGCCTTCGAGATAAGGACTGCCAATGGGCCCTGGAGATAGGGACTGCGAATATGCCTTGGAGATAGGGACTGCCAATTGGCCCTGGAGGTAGGGGACTGCAAATATGCCGTGGAGATATGGGGTACGAAAACGTCCTCGCCGAAAACACCCTGGTGAATTCTGTTTGGTTATGATTACTGATTATTAATGATTTGTAAATAGGTATTGTAAAGGGTACGGTTTTTTGTATGAATTAATATTATAATTTCTTTAGTTGGCTTATTCGCAAGAAATGTTGGCCTGGTACATACTGGGTTTGCTGTATATGTAGGATTGAATTCTTTTTAATAGTATGTCGTAATATTTGTTTGCGCTTATTGCGTTGTGATGCCATTTTCATTTGGGTATTTATTGCAAGTCTTTGCTCAAGCAATAAGTTGTTTTAATTTAGAGTCACTTATAGTGTTGTGATTAGATTTGTGAATAGGTATTGTAAAGGGTAAGTATAATTGTATGATTTATAGTTTATTTAATTGGCATATCCGCATGAGGTGTTGGCCTGGTACATAGTAGGTAGGCTGAATGTGTATGATTTAGTTATCTTTTAATGGGAAAAAATTTATATCATGGTATTTAGTATCGCAGGCACCCCTATTATTGCAATGGGTTTGAATTGCTAGATCATTATTTTATTTATGGTATTATTAAACGATGTAGTTACCGTTGTAACAGGATGACGTTGCTCGATCGTTATCTAATTTAGGTATGTTGACCAAAATACGTATTAGTGAAATTCGGAATCATGTACGTGGTTGATTAATATAGAGCAAATGCTATAGTATTTGATTAAATCCATCCACTTTTTCCCCTTGTATGTATATATTTTCAGAGTTTCATCAGGACACAGCGTTAAGAATCGAATAGTAGCCGCAGATACGTTCACGCATTTTCCATCCGTATGTCTGTGGACAATGAAACAAGTTTTAGATTATATTTATTTATTTATTACATACTAGGAACATTTACATCAATCTATTTTCATCAATTTGGGAGTGGTTGCAGGGGTATACGTTTCACGTATTTTTTCAATGCGTACGACTGTGAACAATGAAACATGTTCCAGTTTATTATTACTTTATTTATTGCATGGTTAGATAGGAACATTGACATATAAGGAGCAGTCATTTGGAAATGTTGCCACTGATGGCTATCGTAGCGGCAGACCTCTATCCGTCAATGTCAAACAAAGACCTTATCTCGAGTCACACTCCTCTCGTGACTCTGCCAAATAGCCAAATTGCATCTGTACATATCAGTTTACGGTAACTTTAATAACTTGTCGCGTTGCTGGTAGGAATATCGTTATAACACATTTGGACATGCAGTAGGGGATCCCCTCGGAAAAAAGTTGGGTACGCTTTGGAAAATTGGGTGAGATAAGCTTGTTCGTATAAATTAATGTTCGTATACATACGTATACCCCTGCAACCGCTCCTAAGATGGTGAAAATTGATTGATGTAAATGTTCCTAATATGTAACTATGTAATAAAAAAATACAATAATAACGGTGATAGCGACACTAAACAAAACGCCATACACAGCAAAATCGAATAAATACTACGATACCATATAGTATTAAAAATAATAAAATCATATATATACTGCCAAATCGAAATGTACCAAGCTAGTATTTCTTGAGTATATGCTAATTCAATCAACCTTAACACCGTGGACGAACATTAATTTATACAAGCACGCTCATCTAACCCAATTTTCCTAAGCGTATCCAACTTTTTGCGGAGGGGGTCCCCTACTGCATGTTCAAATGTGTTATAGCGATATTCCTACCAGCAACGCGGTAAGTGATAAAAGGTATCGTAAACTGACATGTGAAGATGCAATCTGGATATTAGGTACATTCACAAGAGGAGTGCGACTTGAGATGAAGTCTCTGCATGACATTGACGAATAGAGGTCTGCCGCTACGATAGCGATTAGTGGTAACATTTCCAAATTACTGTTCCTTTTATGTAAATGTTCCTGTGTAACCATGTAGTAAATAAATAAATAATAAACTTGAACATGTTTCAGTGTTTATAGTCGTACGCATTGAAAAAATACGTGAAACGTATACCCCTGCAACCGCTCCTAAAATGATGCAAATAGATTGATGTAAATGTTCCGAATATGTGATAAATAAATAAATTTAATCTAATACTTGTATCATTGTCCACAGACATACGGACTGAAAATACGTGAACGTATCTGCGGCTACTATTTGATTTTCAACGCTGTGCCCTGATGGAACTCTGAAAATATTTACATACAAGAGAAAAAGCGAATGGATTTAATCAAATACTATAGTTTTTGATGTATAATAATAAACCACGTACATGATTCCGAATTTCACTAATACGTTATTTGGTCAACATACCTAAATTAGATGACGATCGAGAAACGACATCCTGTTACAACGGTAACTTCATCGTTCAATAATACCATAAATAAAATAACGATACGCAATACAAACCCATTGAAATAACAAGGGTGCCTGGGGTACTAAATACCACGATAGAAAATTATCAAATTGAAATATAATTAAATCATACACATACAGCCTACCTACTATGTAACAGGCCAACACCTCATGCGGATATGCCAATTAAATAAACTATAAATCATACAATTATACTTACCCTTTACAATACCTATTCACAAATCCAATCACAACACTATAAGCGACTCTAAATTAAAACAACTTATTGCTTGAGCAAAGACTTGCAATAAATACCCAAACGAAAATGGCATCACAACGCAATAAGCGCAAACAAATATTACGACATACTATTAAAAAGAATTCAATCCTACATATACAGCAAACCCAGTATGTACCAGGCCAACATTTCTTGCGAATAAGCCAACTAAAGAAATTATAACATTAATTCATACAAAAAACCGTACCATTTACAATACCCATTTACAAACCATTAATAATCAGTAATCATAACCAAACAGTATTCACCAGTGTGTTTTCGGCGAGGGCGTTTTCGTACCCCATATCTCCAGGTCATATTTGCAGTCCCTACCTCCAGGGCCTATTCGCAGTCCCTATCTCCAAAGCATATTCGCAGTCCCTATCTCCAGGGCCCATTGGCAGTCCTTATCTCCAAGGCATATTCGCAGTCCCTATCTCCAGGGCCCATTGGCAGTCCTTATCTCTTAGGCATATTCCCAGTCCTTATCTCGCGCGCCTGACTCCCCTCCCCTATCCCCCGGTCTTACTCGCAGTCATTTTGGCTACTACTGCCAACTCCGCCCATTCACTTCCAACAGTTCCAAGCCACTACCCAGCACACTCGCGTTCACCTCCCTGACCACTCCATCCATATAGAGGTTGAACTGTCCGGGAGACATCACGCAGCCTTGTCTCGGTCTCACTTTCACTATGAACCAATCACTCACCTCGCTTCCCACTCTTACACATGCTCGACTGTCAACCTAGAAACTCTGCACAGCTTTCAACAGATGTCTGCCCACTCCATACAAACGCATCACCCTCCTCAGCGCTTCCTTGTCAATCCTGTCGTATGCCTTCTCCAGATCCATGAAGGCCCACAACACACCTTTCTCTTTTGCAAGGTACTTCTCACAGACCGGTCTCACTGCAAAAATCTGATCGGCACACCTTCTACCACTCATAAAGCCACATTGTTCCTTTCCAATTACGCAGTCCATACAGTCTATAATCCTTTTGATCAGCACTCTCCCGTACAATTTACCAACCACACATAACAGACTGATACCTCTCGAGTTGCAGCATTCGTTTTTATCTCCTTTGCCCTTATATAGCGGAACAATGCAGGCACTGCGCTACTCAATCGGTACCACGCCTGCCACAAACACAAGTTCAGTAACCTCACCAATCCTTCGACAATCGTTACTTCACCCTCCTTCAGGCACTCGGTCGCAACGCCATCCAAACCAAGGGCTTTCCCTGCTTTCATCACCTCCCCCGCCTCCTGTACCTCTTCACTGGCAATGTCCGCCACAAGTCTTTCTCCGAAAACTGGCATCCGAGCACCACCACACACAGGAACAATGTTAGCCTCTCTGTCATCCTCTACATTCAACAACTCATCAAAATACTCGGCCCACCTCTTTCATACATCACCACTTTCCAACAACAACTGGCCGTTTTCATCTTTCACCACTTCCTCCTTTCCGGTCTCTCCCTTTCTCACCCTCTTCACCTCTTCCCAGAACATTTTTTTGTTCGCCTCAAAATTCTGACACAACTGCCTGCCCCACCTGGCATCAGCGTCCCTTTTGGCTCTCCTCACCACCCGCTTCACCTCGTTTCTCCTCTTTCTGTAGCTGTCATAAGCCACCAATGACTTCACCTGCAACCACTCTTCAAACGCTTCTCTGTTCCGTGCCACCGCCAGTTTGACCTCGTTCCATCACTCGCAACCTTTCCTTCTGCATCCGCCCACACGGCGCGCACCATACACCTTCTTCGCACATCTCAGCAACGCATCCCTTAACGTCTCCCTTTCTTCCTCCACATCTCTCAGGTCCTGTCATCTCACGTTGTCATATTCTTCCCTCAACGCCTGCTGGAACTCATCGGCTCTACTTCTCACATTCAGTCCACCCACTTTCACTACCTTTCTTTCTCCCACTCGTTTGTTGCTCTTCCACTTCTGCGCCACTCTTAATTTACCTTCCACCAGCAGATGGTCAGACACTCCTCCACCCTCTTGTCTCAACACCCGCACATCCAACAGCGTCCCCACCACTCTCCTCGATATCAGCACAAAATCCATCAGTGCTCTTTCCACCACTGCGCCACGAGCCATCCTTACCCATGTGTACTTGTAGATATCTCGCTTCTTGAACAAACTGTCCCCGACCACCAACTCCTGCTCCATACACAGACCTATCGAGTTTTCTCCACTGTCATTTCTACCGGGAACGCCATACCTTCTTATCACATTCGCCACCAGAACATCTCCAACTCTCGCATTAAGGTCACCCAGTACAACTACATTGAAATGACCTCCAAAACTCTCATTACACTTACTCAGCTCAGTCCAGAATCGTTCCCTCTCCTCTTCACTCCTTTCGCTGCCAGGTTCGTAAGCACTCACAAATACCCATATTTCTACGCCTAACTTAACTTACACCCACATCAATCTTGAGGACACCTCCTTCCACTCGGTAACGCTACTAGTCAACCGATCACTCAATATCAAGACCACACCTTCTCGGGCCCAACCTTCCTCCACACCAGACTCTTATCACACCGAACTCACATTTTCCCTTACCTTTCCATTTCGTCTTACTCAGCGCCAACACATCATACTTCCTCCTCACAAACATCTCACCAACCTCCCTCCTCATTACCTCATTCGTACTACAGCCACGCACATTCAGCGACCCTAACAATAGGGTTCGGAGAGGTGTGAGCCTTTCTTTCCCCCTCTCGTCTTGCTGTCTTTGAGGAAGGGTCTTACAGAGAAAGGGCTTCCTAGCCCCTTCGCCCCGCCCCTTTTAATAGCCTTTTACGACACGCAGGGGTTTCGGTAGCACGATTCTACTCCCGACTACGGGGTGCCCTTTTAAGTCACCTACGACACGCGGTGGATTTGGTAGCAAGATTCTAACGCCCCGGCTACAAGGCACATGACCCTGATATCATATAAACGTGATCCTGGTACCCTATAAACGTAACCCAGGTATTAATCGTCACAGTAATATAATCATTTCATGCAACCATTGGATGCGCACATCGTGTTTCAACATGACTGGTCGACGATGTCCGATCAGCTGTCAATCTCCTTTTAGACGCGCAGGCACAGAAAGGGCCTGGTTCTTTGACAAAAAAATCACTGACGAATGAAATAACCGGCCGCCCTTCTTCAGAAAAATTCTGGCCACCCGCTTGCCTTCTTTGTTTCAAATGTAGTCTTTGTTCACATTTTATTGCACGGCAAATGTACAAATAGAGCGTTTGCACCGCTGACCGCATGACGGCATCAATGCCTGTCGAGTTGGTGGGAATAGACGAATTTGCTTTCATTGATGCCTTAAAATGAGTCAATTTTTTTCATTATTTGAATTAGCGTTCAGTAGTTGTCACATAGACACCATATTCGTGATACAACTATTAATATCATATCTAAAACTCAAATAATTACGACATGGCAACTAACACGCCTACCAGCAAGGCATTGTTTTGACTGTGATGAAGCACTATATTTCAAGCCAGAGCACTTGTCCTGTTGTATGACCTCATCCTATTAACCAGTGGAATACCTTTTATAAAATGTTCGATAGATGTCTCTGTGCATATAACATCTGTAGTATGAATTTGTTCATTAGCTAGAGAAAAAAAGGCGTTGTTCATTGGCTAAAGGTGTACAACCATAAACCACCCTTGATTGCTATTTAGGAAAACACGTAGGATACATTGCTACTACTGAGACTTATTTGGGCAATTAAATTATATACATCAATATTTATTTCAAGATTATATTTATTTATTTATTTATGCATGTCCGCTTTGCTTACAAATCCTACTGCAACCCCAATGCAGCATCAGAAACAATCTACATACGCGTCAGTTGCTGCCTGCGAGGGAGACGTTTTGTCACGTGGCAGCCTCCGAGACGCTGTTCCAAATGTACAACTGATTGAATGCCTCTACGACGTGGAACGTTTCTCTCACAAGCACCCATTACTATCTTCCGTGCAAATGTTCTCTCACCTGTCCTCGATTACGTTGTGCTGCAAATGCTACAGCAACTGCCATTACTGTTCTGTTTTAAAGGGCATTGTGACCACATTCATTCTGAGTAACGCCACAAGAGTATTTGGAGATGCCACTGCGAAGTTTGATGCGTCAAACTAATTGCTGTTTTGTAATGAATTATATTTACTGCAATGCTGCAACTTGCGAAAAGTTAAATAAAACGAAGCCGTATCGATTTTAAATGATGTCTTCCTGAAATTGCAGGTTTTAAAATCTTCAATACAAAATTTCAGTTGGAAGAATGTTCTGTACGGCAACTCTGTTTACTATTGGTCGCCATAATAGTAATAGTTATTATTCTGATAACATATAAGTCACAGTGGGAATTTGGCAGATGATGTGACTAGTATTTGACCTGAGTGAAAGTCAATAGTAGCTACTCGAGCAGTCACCGTTTTGGGGAAGACATCCACTAATTTTTAGTGATTAGGTATAGCTTCCTAATCACTGGCGCTTGCAGTTGCATGGCACCTTCGATATGTGTCAAATTAGAATATAAATGCAATAGTATTAACAAATAAGCACCTTTGGGCGTAACCCTTGTTGGGGCTCCGCGAATAAATGAATCGCCGACTCCAAAATATAGTAATATGAAAGAGGGTTGAGTGTTATTGTATCTTCCGCACCTATACCAGATAAGGTGATAAAAACATGGCAGGATCTTTGGTATGTGTACTCTCCCATCAATATAAGTACCAAACTTGATAGCTTGATGCACACGGAAAGGGAAAGGAAGAATGATAGGATTTAGAGAAAGACGGCAGAGATCGAAGAACTTTGGTGATTTCTCTGAGGCCGGTCTTTTTCCACGAGTTCTGCCCGCGGTCTTGGCTGAAGGGGCACTAAAATTGTCCTAATGGGAACTTCTTCTGACTTTTGGCCGTGTCCACTTGGACTGCTACTGAGTTGTCTGGCCGCGGGAAAATAGAAGAGCTACCCAGAATATATATAATTGAGCAGAGGCCACGTTGTGGGAGACATTCTGCAATGGGTGAACATAGTATATGCTAATAAAATGTACATCTAATAAAAGTTTTTTCAATAAAAAAATAATTGAGGACTTCATGTCTGGAATATACAATAAGCTAGACTTGATTATCTCATTATCTGAGAATTTATGGATTATCTCTCAATTAACCAAGGTTATGATCCCTGAATATGCGAGGAAAAGCTTATTCATTTACACTTACACTTGCATCACACATGCTATAGCACATATTTTTTGGGGCTCTATTATTATCTCTGTCCTTTTTTTCAAGTTGATAAATTTTGCTGAGGTTATCATATTTTGAGGTTGGTTGAGACTAGGTGACCCAGGGAATTGGGGGTACTCGTGGGACCCCCAGGACTCGGAGGACCCGGGGTTTTGCAAACCCGGGGGACTTGGAAGACCAAGAAGGTTTGAGGGGACCCATTTGGACCCTTCTGTGGCCCTTTGTGACATCCTTGAGACCCTTTGGGACCCTCTTGAGAAACTTTGGGACCCTCTTGAGGCCCCTCTAAATCCTGGAACCTCTGCTTCCTCCTCCCAACGCTGTAAAACCCATACACAGAGAAATGTATATGTGTGGAGTGCTGGAATAGAAAAAATAGTTATTACAGTCCACAGGATCACTGGCGCAGAAAGGGAGAGCTGCGTCAAGGCTGGTCGAGGTGCGTCGAGATCTGTCGAAACATATTGAGACGAGTCTAGTTGGGCGCGACAAGTCGAGACTGTCCGAAATGAGTCGAGACAATCCCTTTTTGTGCCCACTGACGTGCGTAAATATTACTCTTGAAGTTCTAAGTGGTTGGAGACGGGGAATCGTTTCGTCTGAGGCTCATCTTACCTGAATAAATAAATTGTACTGAGACCGAACTAGGCGCGCAGCTGTAAACATTGTGCTGCGTTGCTGTCGAAACTGACTTTGTCCGTGTAGCCGTAAGCCTTGTACTACTTTCGACGATGCCACCTGTACGCACTAGTGTGCGTACATATTACTCTTGAAGTTCTTAATGATTGGAGGTGGGGATTCGTTTGTCCGAGTCTTCGTCTCACCTGAAAAAATGAAAACGACGGTAATTTAACCAGGCCTTGTCGCTTTGAGCTTTGTATTGCTCTGCTGTCGGAGCTGACGTTGTCCGTGTAGCCGTAAACCTTGTACCAGTCTCGCCGATTCTACCTGTACGCACTAGCATGCGAACATAATACTCTTGAAGTTTTAAATGATTGAAAGCGGAAGTCAGCTTCGTCTAAGCGTTTTTTCTTGTGCGCACCAGCGTGCGTCTGACAACGCTAAAATTTTCAAATAGTTCTAACTATGAGAACTTTGTTTTTTCTTGCACACAGAGGTGTGGGAGCCGGCTGGAATCTATGATCGTCGAGCCCTACGGGGAGCCTTTTATGACTCGCGTTAAGTTTAGGCTCCGATGGAAATGCGGCTTAAATCAAACATGCTATAGCATGTTGTGGGAATAGAATTCGCACACAAATAATGTTACACCATGTGAACAAAATGCTAATCTGATTATCCTATTATAATCAAAGGATAATGTATGAGTTATTTAAGTACATTGTAATAACTGAAATGATGCACGAAGAATCTCCCATAGCTATCTGAAAATGTATATTTTATCTACATAAAGTTTACCTATAGCTACATTCTGCATCCAGGTGGATACAGGGAATATCCTGTGGTGTGAGTATGTAAGGGTTTGCAAGCCAAGTCCTGCATTGCTCTCCCCCACGTTAAATTATGTATGTATAGATATACAGCCTTTAGTATTAAATTATAAACTGTACAATGTAACATTAAGGTATCATACATATTTAAGTCATTGTATTAACCTCCACTGAAATGTGCCACAGATGCAGTATTCCCTCTGATGGCGGGATTCCCCCAGTGGTGGTAGTGCCAAAATTGTGTGGCGCCAAACAACCCTGGAGGGCAGCCAATAAAATCGTGTGGCGCCAACAACCGCCTGAAGGGCAGCCAATCAGCAGCTGGAAGCTGCACGTAAGAGCCCCAAAAGGTTGAGCCCAGGAATAAAGGAAAGTGATAATTTAAGAATAAAACATATTTAACAACCGATACTTTTCGTCGGAAATCCTTAAGAAAAATAATATTAGCTAGTCAGAAATATTAAATACTTCCTTTTCCTCGCTTAATGAAATTAACTATTCAAAAATAAATACATGGCACCATCAGTACCGCCTTTCCGCGGCTTAGAAGCAGCAGACCGCTCTAGCCGATGCAGTACTTCACTCTCGTGCCGTCTGTGGATCGAGCAAGGTAATACGCCTTAGTGTCGTGCCAAAGTGTAGGGTTCAGTGAAGTTAGT
>SDVV010011453.1:0-15842 GCA_016164225.1 Gammarus roeselii | reverse complement strand
ATCTCAGCAACGCATCCCTTAACGTCTCCCATTCTTCCTCCAAATCTCTCAGGTACTCTCCTCTCGCGTTGTCATATTTTTGCTTCAACGCCTGCTGGAACTCCTCGGCTCTACTTTTCACCTTCAGTCCACTCACTTCCACTACCTCTCTCCCTCCTCTCACTCGTTTGTTGCCCTTCCACCTCTTCTCCACTCTTAATCTACCTCCCACCAGCAAATGGTCAGACACTCCTCGACCCTCCCCTCTTAACACCCGCACATCCAGCAGCCTCCCTACCACTCTCCTCGATATCAGCACAAAATCCATCAGCGCTCTCTCCACCACTGCACCACGGGCCATCTTTACCCATGTGTACTTGTGGATATCTCACTTCTAGAACAAACTGTTCCCGACTACCAACTCCTGCTCCATACACAGACTTATCAGGTTTTCTCCACTGTCATTTCTACCGGGAATGCCATACCTTCCTATCACATTCTCCACCACTACATCTCCAACTCTCGCATTAAGGTCATCCAATACAACTACATTGAAATGACCTCCAAATCTCTCAATACACTCACTCAGGTCAGTCCAGAATTGCACCCTCTTCTCTTCACTCTTCTTGCTGCCAGGTCCGTAAGCACTCAAAATGCCCATCTTTCTACGCCTAACTTAACTTTCACCTACATCAATCTTGAGGACACCTCCTTCCATTCGGTAGCGCTACTAGCCAACCGATCACTCGATATCAAGACCACACCTTCTCGTGCTCTCCCTTCCTCCGCATCAGACTTTCTTCCACTTACCACACCAAACTCACATTCGCCCTTTTCTTTCAACTTCGTCTCACTCAGCGCCAACACATCAAACTTCTTCTCACAAACATCTCACCAATTTCCTTCCTCTTTAAATCATTCGTACTACAGCCACGCACATTCAGCGACCCTAACAATGGGGTTCGGAGAGGCGTGTGCCTCTCCTCCCCCCGCTCGTCTTGCCGTCTTCGAGGAAAGGTTTTATAGAGAACAGGATTCCTAGCCCCTTCGCTACGCCCTATTTAGTCGCCTTTTACGACACGCTAGGGTTGCGGTAGCACGATTCTACTTCTGGCTACGGGGCGCCCCTTTAGTCGCCTTCTACGACACGAGGTGGATACGGTAGCAAGATTCTAAAGCCACCGCTACAAGGCAACTTAGTCTATGTAATTCAATTCTATACGCAGTCGAACAATAAACGGTAGATATAAAATATGATATAGCTTTATTTACGCTACAGAGTTCATTTAGATTCTGCGCTCATCCATGGTTTCTAAAATAATTGAAAAATTGGCTCCGTTAACAGAGAGATTAGCTCAAAACACGATCGTGAATTTATTCCTTGGACAAATACACTAATATTTACTCTATGGACCAAACAACTTGGTAACTATCAGAAATATCTACTGATTCGTGTTATATAGCAGTGAAATATGCAGCTGCATTCAATGATGCAGATCAATGATCTTCCCTTTTGTACAATATTAGCCATTTCCCCATTCAGTTACTGTTATAGCGTCACATTGATGAATCACGAATGTACGAGGACTCAATTTTCTGGTGAAAAATCAAACTTCAACAGGTAAATATCCTTATCACAGACACGACTCTTCTTACCCAGCGTGTTAACGACCTTTGCGTTAATACTCACTCCTGGCACGAATAATGACAGCTTGTTCGCGGACGTATTCTAACGATGATCTAACCTAACGGATAGTAATTAATCCGCTTGCCAACTAAATGAATGAGATAACAAATTTACGAGTACCCGTTTCTATGCAGATGATAAGGAAAGCGCTCTTAATATATATTTAGCTAATGATCTAATCAATTTGAGCCAGCCATAGCTACTAAATGCCTGAATGTCTATTATCTCGTCAAGGACATGTAGTGCAGCTTCATAGCCTTGAAGGGAAATGAACGTGGTCAGCTGATCAATAATCCACTATTTGCTGGGCGTTTACGTCAGTCATCTCTTATCTCGGAATGGTAGCGTCAAGTCAACACTCGTTACTGCATAAAATAAGTACACCCAGAGAGGCACTAGGCCGAAATCCTCCAGCAAGGGGAGTGGCCGACGGCAAGGCGCACCTCACACTCTCATACACTCACACTCCTTAGCTTTTTAGCGCAAAAGGGTCCGGTGAGAAACCCCGCAACACACCCTCTGGGTCATGAGTGCGGTTCGAGGTCAGTGTCGGCAGCAGGGACCGACAGTGTGACTGGTTTACCCCTACCGCGTCACGGTGACCGGCTTCCCCCGCCCACGACCATCCCGTCTCTCAAGATATGCCTAGGGCGGGAAAGCACATCAGGGCAGCGTCAGAAATCATCCGCTCAGAATCGTTCTCCACTCACGCCTATCCAGCGCACGCTTTCTTGCTACCTTCACACTCACATCTCTTCTTCCTAACGCCAGATTCACACTATTCATCCACCCAATCTTCGGTCTCTCTCTAGGCCAACATCCCCTCGCCTCTGCCTTCAACACCCTTTTCACCTATCTCCCTTCATCCATCCTCACCATGTGTCCGAACCATCTCAGAACACGCGAATTAACTCTGTCCTCCAACTTCTTCACCATCCCCATTTTGATTCGAACCACGTCGTTGGTGAACCTGTCTCTCAGCGACACTCCAGCCATGCTCCTCAAACATTCCATCTCGAAAACATTCAACCTTCTTCTCTCCTCTGCTCTCACCCCTCAAGTCTCAGCTCCGTGCAGCACAGTTGGAACAACAACACCCTCATGCAGCCCTCTCTTTGCTTTAATCCCCATCGTCCTGCAGCTCATTACACTCTTCAGTGCAACCAACACTTTACACCCCTTCTTCACTCGCGACTTCACCTCTGTTTCCACTAGTTCAGTCTTCTCCACATGCGAGCCCAGATACTTAGAACACTGAACTTCTTCCAACAACTCTCCATTTAGGAGGACACTAATACTGTTTGCATCGACAGTCCTCGAGCATCTCATTACTTTACTTTTACCTACGTTCACTCGAAGCTTCTTCCTCTCACACACTCTACCAAACTCAGACACTAGCCTGCATGGCTTCTCTTCTGTATCCGCCACTAGCGGCGTATCATTCACAAACAGCAACTTACTCAACTGTCAATCCGCCCATTCGCTTCCAACAGCTCCAAGCACCGACCCAGCACACTCGCGTTCACCTCTTTGACCACTCCGTCCATATAGAGTTTGAACAGCCAGGGAGACATCACGCAGCATTGTCTCAGCCCCACTTTCACTGAGAGCCAATCACTCACCTCGCTTCCCACTCTAACACATACTCGGATGCCAACACAGAAATTCTGCACCGCTTTCAACAGCTTTCTGCCTACTCCATACAAACGCAACACCTTCCACAGCGCTTCCCTATCAATCCTGTCGTATGCCTTTTCCAGATCCATGAAGGCCCCGAACACATCCTTTCCTTTGTAAGGTACTTCTCACAGAACTGTCTCACTGCAAAAATCTGATCGGCACACCCTCTACCACTCTTAAGGCCACATTGTTCCTCTCCAATTGCGCAATCCGTACATTCTCTAATCCTTTTGATGAGCACTCTCCCATATGACTTTCCGACCACACACAACAGACTGATACCTCTTGAGTTGCAACATTCGTTTTCATATCCTTTGCCCTTATACAGCGGGACAATGCAGGCACTGTGCCACTCAATCGGTGCCACGCCCACCACAAAATAAAATGCACTCACTCACAACGCCATCTAAACCAGGATCTTTCCCTGCTTTCATCACCTCCACCGCTTCCTGCACCTCTTCCCTAGTAATGTCCGCAGCAAGCCTCTCTCAAAAAACCGGTATCCGCGCACCATCACCCACAGCAACACCACCACTCGACATTCAACAATTCATCAGAATACTCGGCCCACCTTATCCATACACCAACGCTTTCCGTCAACAACTGGCCGTTTTCATCTTTTACCGCCTCCTCCTTTCCGGTCACTCCATTTCTTATCCTCTTAATCTCACTCCAGAAATCTTTTTGTTCTCCTCAAAATTCTGGCACAACCGTCTGCCCCACCTGGCATCGGAGTCCCTTTTGGTTCTCCTCACCACTCGCTTCACCTCCTTTCTCTTCTCCTCTTAGTTGTCATAGGCCACCACCGACTTCGCCTGCAACCACTGCTCAAAAGCTTTTCTCTTCTGCGCCACCGACAGTTTGACTTCCTCGGTCCACCACTCGCAGCCCTTCCGTCTGCACTCGCCCACACGTCGTACACCACACACATTTCTCGAACATCTCAACAAGGCATCTCTGAATGTCTCCCATTCTTCCTCCACATCTTGCAGGTCCTGCCCTCTCACGTTGTCAAATTTCTCCCTCAAGCCCGCTGGAACTCCTCCGCACTGCTTTTCTCATTCAGCTCGCTCACTTTCACTACCTCTCGTCCTCCTCCCACTCTTTTGTTCTCCTTCCATCTATGCTCCACTCTTAATCTTCCTTCCACCAGCAGATGGTCAGACACTCCTCCACCCTCTACTCTCAACACCCGCATATCCAACAGCCTCCGCCCACTCTTCTCGGATCAGCACAAAATCCATCAGCGCTCTCTCCCCCAATGCACCATTCGCCATCCTTACCCATGTGTACTTGTGGATATCTCGTTTCTTGAACAGGCTGCTTCCGACGACCAGGTCCTGCTCCATGCATAAACCTATGAGGTTTTCTCCACTGTCGTTCCTGCCAGGAACGCCATACCTCCCTATCACATTATCCACTACTGCATTTCCCACTCTTGCATTAAGGTCGTCCAGTACAACCACATTGAATTGACTTCCAAAACTATCAATACACTGGCTCAGTTTAGTCCAAAATTGCTCCCTCTCCTCCTCACTCCTCTCACTATCAGGTCCATACGCACTCACAAATACCCATCTTTCTGTGCCAAACTTGACTTTCACCCACATCAATCTTGAGGACACCTCTTTCCACTCGGTAACGCTACATGCCAGTCGCTCACTCAATAACAACACCACACCTTCTCGTGCTCAGCCTTCATCCACGCCTGACTACTTTCCATTTACCACTCCAAACTCACACTCGCCCTTTCCCTTCAACTTAGTCTCACTCAGCGCTAACACATCTAACTTCCTCTACACAAACATCTCACCAATCTCTCTCCTCTTTGTTTCATTTCTACTACAACCACACCCGTTCAGCGACCCTAACAATAGGGTTCAGAGAGGCGGGTGCTTCTCCTCCCCCCGCTCGTCTTGCCGTCTTTTAGGGAAATTTTTACAGAAGAGGGTTCTTAGTCCCCTCGCCCCGCCCCTTATTAGTTGCCTCTTACGACACGCAGGGGTTGCGGCAACACCATTCCAAGCCCTGCCTACAGAGCGCCCTCCTAGTCACCTCCTACGACACGCAGGGGTTACGGTACCAGCATTTTTAATCCCCCACTACGGAGTCTCTAATCCCCAACTATCTCGCTTCTGAAAGTGAGTGAGGACCGTCGTGTGTATGCAAGGAAAAATAGCACAGAATAAACATGAAGACTCATACAGATTTAGTGTGCTAACTGGCACGTTTCATCGTTAATGAATGGAGGTGTGTATTGACAGCACAGATCATTTAGATTTATGTGAGTATTTCTGACAAGGCAGACAAATTACAAGCTTGTGTTGACAGAGATAGAAATGCATTGAGCAAATACAACAACATTATAGTTCATCATGAGTGATGCCATGTACAATTAGTTTAAAGTCCAGTCAACAATACAATACTTGCTCAAGTAATTAAGTATCATTGGAGGATCATTTGAGTTCCATCGGTTTTGTTAATTGAGCTGGAACAAGATTAGAGAGACCAGTATTTCTAGCATGAGTTAGCTTAAGCTACCCACCTTATCGCTGAGGGGTGGAGTAGGGCTGGGCGGCCTGGTATCTTCATGCAGCGAGTGTTGCCTCTCCAATACGCCTCGAGGATGAGAAGATGACCCCGCCGAGCTGCTGCCTTCCGTTGAATGGCTCGCCAGAACGTGTGCCCCTACACTTGTTGAGTGGATCGCAGGAGGCGTAGAGTGAACCAAAGCATCATCGGCCTCTAACACCGGATCGTGTTTCTGAACGTAGTGGAACGTCGCTGACTCAATGTAATGAACATCAGTTGACGCAATCACAAGAGGAGGAAGATCGCTAGCGATGCTAAGTTCAGCCTTAGCACTCTGAATGCCTAGAGCGCGTTCATCCAAAAGAGACACACGGGCAGCAGCAGCGGCGGCGGCAAAGAGCTCATCATCGCGTGTGTTGGCGCGACGGACGGAATCTTTTTCGATCAGTCCCAACTGCTCTACAGACTCCATCTGTTCCAGAGTCCCCTGCTTGTCCCAGTTCTCGACTGGATCACATTTGACAGTGTGTGGAGCATCAGAACTTTCGTCCTTCTTGGGCAAAGATTGGTTTTCTTCTACTTTGAGTCGAACGGAAAAATCGTGTAGGTGACCGCAAATTGCCTGAAAGGGAACAAAGCAGATTAATATTACAAAACAGCAGGCAAAAAAAATCAAAGCACGCTATGGAGATGAACGTTATTAAATAGTAAATGAAAATGTTAGATTAGTTTTGATTATAAGAGTGTCAGGCTTTCTAGTGCACTGTAGAATGAAAATGTTAACAATGTAAAAAGTGCTTTTGTAATATGAAACGTTCTTGCAAAGATAATATCATATACCTGTATACTTTGACAACGTTTCCCGTAAAAGGTGAGTTGTTGTTACCGATGTTTTGCCTCATCTCCTTAGCGGTGAAGGAGCCACGGCCGGCGCACCGCCCGAGTCAGGATACCCGCCATCATGTGCATGTTGAGAATGTTACGACTGTGCGGGTAGTAATGTTAGACCTACAACCTTGAGAAAATTGATGCCGTCCCGCAAAATGCTCCCACAGATCACTGAACCGATGTGATATTATGATTAAACTATAACATGCTGGCACAGCATGTTATAGTTTCCGATCTGTGCCGCTGGCACATATCGGAAGATGCGTTCCCTATTCTGTGTCAGCAGGACTGGAGGGCCGGGTGGTGTCAGCACCTCAACATCGATAGGTGACACATGTCACTTCTCTGTGGACGTGGAGGAGTTGAACCCCAACTCGACCACCTCCGGTGGGTGAATCTGTAGGACCAAGTTGGCTCCATGGTCAGCTAGTACAAGATTAGATTGGAGTATCAAGGCTTTCTAATGCACTGGAGTCAATGTCCTTCTGTCACCGAACGTCAAACCAGCCGCCATCGCTGCATTAAGTCAGCAACAATTCATCGTCAGTCTCCGGGATCGCCTCGACTCACGGCATGCTAAGGTCACTACTGTTTATACGGATATAAGGAGAGGTTACAAATGAGTCCAACTCAAAGTGAGCAACAAAAAACGGTGGTCCTCAGGGTTGGAGGAGTCTATCGGTAAGTAAGATTAAGTATGATCCATTCACAACAGATCAGATGTTAGCTAGGAGGCTGGTTTCTTGAAGGTAGCATGGGAAACGGTTCCGCACTGAATTGTCTCTGAGGGAACTCAGTAAACATTAGGCGGAGTATATTAGGAAAGTCCAGGAACCGGCTCCTGGAGAAGTATGTGCGTCGACATTCCGTTCGCGTGGGGCACTCTTCCAAGACATGGGCTATTGTAAGAGGGACTAGACAGTCAATGCAGCAAGGAGGTGGCCATGCCTCCATTAGGTGTTAGTGCGTTAGTCTGCTAGTTATGTCCAATTCTCAGTCGGCATGGAGTTACCTCAGTTCGTCGAAATCGGTTGCTTGATGAGACCCAGGGTAAGGGTGTGTCTTTAATAGTACGCAAATTATTTATCATAGGAACATCAGACCATTCCATGTTCCATTTTAATCGCTGGGTAAAAGTCTTCATATGAGAGTGGACGCTGTTCTGCTGGGTCAGGCACCGCTGCAGCTCTTCGTGCCGTTTCGCCCGCTGCTCAGTGCCCAGCACCCCACAGTGGCCCGGAACCCAGCACAAACGAACGTTCTTGTTTCTAGAGGTCAATCGCACAAGCCAGCGCAAGATTGCTGAAACGGCAGCTGGCAATTGTTGAAGATCTCCACGGTTTGAAGCGTACTGAGCGAATCACTAAAGGTTGAGATATTGGCATCTGGAAGAGTATCGGCCACCAAGAGGGCATCAGCAATGGCCGTGAGTTCAGCAGTAAAAACTGGCGCTGATGGCGGGAGTTTCCTTGTGACAACGCGCCCAGGGAGCACCGTTGCACAGCCCACAGCATCGTCGACTTTTGAACCATCAGTGAAGATATGCAAGCTACCAGCGTGATGGGTCTACGCATTAGCTATAAAAATAGCTCGAAGATTTTAGGGTGCAACATCTTCCTTTCGGCCAGTAAAATAGTGAGGGCAGAGCATATTTTCTGATATACGCCAGATGGGAATAGCCTCTCGCGGTAGAAGGTCCACCATGATGTGTGGTAGTCCAAGCTCAGCAGTGAGAAGCACGATGCATTTTGAGAAGCTTGAGGAAGGAGCCAGATTGGGGTGGTGCCGTCGGATTGTGGTACGTGTAGGAGAGGTAGGGCCTGCGAGAACATGACAATAAAATTGGAGATCAATTTTTTCTCGTCGCAGGGCAAGACTAGGCTCACCAGTTTTACAAAGGAGTCTGACAATAGGGGAGAAGCGGGAAGCTCCAGTACAAGAGCGAAGGGCTGCATTGTGAACTGGTTCCAATGTTTTGAGAATATTTGGTTTCGCGGAGCCAGAGACCACTCTCCCATAGTCCAGTTTGGACCGGATGATAGCGCGGTAAAGGCGTAATGATGTTATTTTATCTGCACCCCAGGTGAAGTGCGATGCGATTCGGAGAATGACAAATCAATGTAAGCATTCTATCATAAGCTGCTGCACGTGGCACCTCCAGGTTAGCTTCTGGTCGAATATTAGTCCCAGAAAGTGGACTGTAGAAAGGAAAATGATAATTTCTCCATAAAGTCTGAGGTCTGGTTCCGTATGTGTGCGAGACCGATGGATATGAAGTGCACATGTTTTGCTTTTATATAAGTCAAAGCGTTGAGATTCTGACTAGGCAACCACCTGGGCATTTGCACTCTGTAGTTGACCGAAAGGCGATTGCCGATTTTGGCCCGAAAGACTCTTCGTCGGAGGAAGTTCCAGATGAAAAATGCTAAGGGACACCGGAGTACATCCGGTGGATCTCTGGGAGGATGCCATAGCGCCAGGTTGTATCATATGCCTTCTCAAGGTCAAAGAAAGAGCGAACAATGTGTTTCATGCGGTCCAAGGCCCCTTGGATATCAGTCACAATGCGTAATAATGCGTCCTGCGCTGATAGCATCTTTCGAAATTCGAATTGTAATGGGGAGAGGAGTGAGTTTGCTTCTAGGTGCCGAGTCAGTCGGGCATTCACTATCTTCTCCAGATTTGCCGATTTGATTTGAGCCTCATTTCCACGGAAGCCTCAACGAGAGTCATATAGGGCTCCCCCGTAGGGCGCGACCGTCATTGATTCAGGTAAGTTCGCACGGCCTCGCGTGCGAAAAGATTAGTCTGGTCAAGATGAAATGAAGAACATATTTCAATTGTAGCATATTCGCGTACTAGCGCGTACAAGACAGTAAAGAGTTAACGCGTATCTTCGTAAATGTTTGTTATCTCTGTGCGTAATGGGGTGGAGAGACCACCTCACTTGCATAGGTGTCTGGGGTTTCGACAGCTTCGTATAGTCCGGTGTGTTTTCCGAAAGCGATAAGCTTTTTACGGTAGGTTGGGTCAGTGAGAAAGCTTTGTAGTTGCACGGGGGTTTTATGAACGCTCGTCGGCTGCCGCGAGTGCGTTGCAATCCATCAGTAAGTGTTTCACGCTGATAGCCACTTGGTGGACACAAGGGCATGGTGACAGGTTTGGTCTTATGTCGACATCCATCAGGTGGTTGTGAGTTATCCACGTGTGTCCCGTGCACAAGCGGTTGATGAACACTTGGTCTTTTCTGTTGGTGAACTTTGCATCCCATTCTCCGACTCAAGTTTTGACTGCAAGAATTTTTGGTCCACTCTGTCACCACATTTCATCCCGTAGGGATGTTATATGGGAGTTGATGATAGGGAACCAGCCTTGGTAATGTATTGCGAAAAATTGTTCTTGGTGAGTAGATGCCAGTTTAGCAAGAGAGTCCGCAATTTCGTTTCCTCTTATTCCCGCGTGCCCGGGGATCCAGCAAAATTCAACTGCCTGACCCATCTCGGACATCACATAGATATCGTGCTGCATTGTGCGTGGATAATCCTCCAGTAATTGATGAGGTCTGCTCTGAGAAACCTGCCTCTTATAGCAAATTGACCAAGTTGCTTCGGCCTGGAAAAGTAATCCAAATCAACCAGTACATCCACATTCTTTGACCATCTCCTCTGCACTGACTCAAGCAACCTCAAATCCCCAAGAAAACCCACATTCCATACCGACGAACAATAATCCATGACATGCCTGATGTGCATCACAAAGAGGAATACCATGAAGTGAGAACTGCGGCAAACGGTGGATCTCAGCAGGTTGTTGGCCAATCCTGAAGCCCTTTCCCCTACCTCTCTCACATGATGGTGGAATTTCAGTTTTACATCCACCCCCACACCTAGGTCTGTGTGGGACAGAACAAACTTCAGTGGAATACCGCTCAAGCAGTACCGAGCCAGCGGATCATCGCCTGAAAACTCGGCAAACCCACGAGCAAACCTCAACACAACGCACTTCTCTGACACCCTGAGGTTTCAAGATGCAGCAACCGCGCTGACTCCATCCAGATCTGACTGCAGACAAGACACACCAGCAACTGCAGACTCTTTCACCCTCTTGTATCTAAGGTGCAGCTTATAGTCATCAGCAAATGACTTGAAAGAGCACAGTACTCCATTTGTGATGTGGTTCACATAGATAACAACTAGTACAGGACTTAGTACCGACCGCTGAGGAACACCACTAATTACCTCCCTCGACCCACTACAACACCCATTAACAGCGACCCTCATAGAACGACCAGCTAAAAACGAACGAATCCAGCCAAGCGAAACCGGACCATCTCCAACCTCCCTCAGTTTGTGAATCTACACACATCATGAGAAATAACATCGAATACCTTAGAAAAGTCGATCAGCACAACATCCACAGCAAAGCCATCATCCACCAACACCGAAACATACGAATAAGCCAAAAGAAGCTGATCCCCAGTAGACCAAAATTGCCGGAATCCAAACTGGCGAGGGGAGAGAATCTCATTGCCCTCAAGAAACTCGACCAGACCCGAAACAATAATCCTTTCCAAACTTTTGCAGCCCACAGAGAACAGACTGACAGGACGATAGTTCAGAGGGTCATACCTTGACTTGCCCTTGAATAGGGGGAGGATCACAATCGACTCCAGCGAAAAGTCTGGAAGAACTCCACAGAGTTATGACATCTGAAACAGAATTAACAAAGGTCCAGACTGTGCACCCGCACATCTCTTCAGAAGTTTAGGATGTAAGCCATCAGGACCCACTGCCGACGAAGCATTTAGAGCCAACAACACGTCAAGCACCTGGGCATGACTGACAACTAGATCCGGTATCCCTCCATGAAAGACCTGACTGGGAGCAGTGTTTGGAGGAGCATCAGCAACAAAAACGGGAGCAAATGCATCAGCAAAAGTTTCACTCATAACCTGCGGGCAGTCAACATACTCCCCACTATCAGCATGAAGAGGACCAAGAGATAAACAACCCTTCTTCTTGTTGCGGATGTATGGATGCAAGAGCTTAGGACACTCGCAAAATCGATCCATGAGATGTTCCTCATACTGAGCACGACTCTGAATGGCATTGGCTCGATACTGGTGGTTCAAGGCGTTGAATACGCCCATTGCCAACACAGAGCGAGGATCCCCCCTACCAAAGGAAACTCTTGTGCGCTTGAAGTCTTGCCAGGCCAGAGATCTCTCTCTCTCTCATCAACTGTCAAGGAGGAAGAACAGACCACGGCACAGACTTGGGTCCACAGCGAGCTGGAACATGCAGATCCACCAACCCAATAAGTATGGACACCAGGTGTAAAAAAAACAATTGTCAACCGACAGGTACATAAATTCCAGCTACAAATCAATATTGAACCGGGACTTCGATATTGCATCATAGTTTCCTCTATGCCACAGGTATCTTCCTTCGTGAAATAAATCAATATCCCATCCAAGGTCCACATGGAGAAGATGGTCGCACAAAATAGGGTAGTGCATACAACGAGGAAGCGGGGAGAGCACCTCAACACTGCCTACCCTATCCAAATCGGATGTAAGGAAAAGGTCCAAAATAGAACCACCTGCAAGAAAAGTGCTCTCAGTCACCCACTGTGTCAGACCAACAGAGAGAAAACAGTCCAAAAAAGACACATCCACCGGGCGCACAAATACATCCAAAACATTTTCAAAAGGCCAAGCTGAGGAGGGGAGGTCAAAATCACCCAAAAAAAAAACCACGGTCAGCACAAAAGGTCATGATCAGCTGAATGAGCCGAGAATTGCATAACTCATCATAAGATGGGGGGCGATAAACAGCCAGCACCCAGAAATCTACATCCAACAAGTCAATGGCAGCAACATTAGGACAGTCAAGGCTGTGTTCAACAAAACAAACTCCTTTTCTCACAAACATGCAAACATCCTGCTTGCGAACAGAGCTGTCAGTATCACCCCTAACAACATCAAAACCCTCCAACGAAATGAAGGATGAAAGAACCGAAGCAGTCAACCAAGTTTAACCTACCGTAACAATATCCAAGGCACAGGCCCTGGCAAAATCGACCAGGCAATACATCTTGTTCATGAGAGAATTCACATTATCCTGTCCAAACTTCCAAGTAAAATGATGCACCTCGCCTCCTGAAGCGAATACAGAACCACCTCTAACAGCACTTCCATCAGCACCACCAACACCACGACCACCAGGGCCGCCGCGTACGGCAGCAACACCGCGCTGACCAGCACCACCACGCCAACCGGCCCCTCCACGATCACCAAGAACACCACGACCGTCAGCAACACCACGACCACCAGCACCGCCACGAGCACCAACACCGCGGCCAGCTGGATATCCACGGTCGCCAGCACCACCACGGAAACCAGCACCGCCACGGAAACCAGCACCGCCACGGAAACCAGCACCGCCACGATAACCAGCACCACCGCGGTCACCAGCAACCCCATAAAAACCCTGACGCCTGCCATCACCATCAACACCACCAACACCAGCACCGCCAAAGCCACCACGGCCACCACCACCACCTCTCCATGGAGAGCTCTGCAACACTGCCCTCCTAGCAATCAACTCCTGACGCTGACGGTAGGTCATATCTCTCTGAACATACACAGATTTAAACTCATCAACATGTAATAATCCCTTAGCAGCATTCAGCGACGCATACCTCTGCTCATAATTCTCAACATAGGCTCTAAATAAGCCATTAGCATTCCTACACTTCATGTCACTCAGTTCAATCATACCAACATTCAGAACTCCACAGATCCTATCAAACATTCCCTTCACCACTTCAGCGTCACTTGATCCAAAACCTCTCAGAACAACATACTTCCTACAACGCTTCTGATCATCAAGCTCTCTCAGCTCTGAACGCACCACCTCCCCATTCGCCGAACTGGACACTCTCTCCTCAGTTGATCACATTTTCTACAGATAAGCCACCACCAACTGCACCACCCACAGCAGCAGATCCAGCTACTTTCTGCGCAAGGCCATGTTCCGTGTTATTTATGGCGAGTTTTGTGTGTAGGAGCAAGGTCAGAGGACCTGGCGGTGTTTGCGCAGGAAATGATGGGTCAGATGAAGCGTTTGTATAGTGTTGTAATAGATTCCTTGGAGTGTCCATAGGTTGTTGTGGTAAGTGCCGGATCACGTTCAGACTAGGTTTGGATTTGGTGCAAATGTTGTTTGTGCGGGGTTCGAACATCAATCTTGCGCCACATATTTCTCCAAGGATCGTAGATATGGGACTGTGGGGTATGGGGTGTTGTTGAGGGTGACTTGAGGGTGACATGTGGGTGAAAGCGGTATTCACCGCTGTCCGGTGTTATTAATGCGGCGAATGACTTGCTTACGGACACTTTCATTCTGTTATCCTGCAATAAGACTGACGGAAAGCTCAGGTATTGCTGGAGTTGTGCTGCTGCGCACTGTGCTAGTTGTGTTGGGTAATGATTGCATGGCCATCCGCTTATAAACTGTTGCAGATGGTGGGTTGTGTTGTTGCGGGTAGGTCGTACATGAATGCGATGGAAAGTGTAAGGGAGTGGATGGGGCCCGGGGGGACACCAATTGAGAAGTGGGGTATTAGTCATTGCTTGTTACTGTAGACTGTGCATATGTGCCAGAGAGGAAATTAGTAAGCCCCTTCTTGTAGTTTGGATGGATGTGGGCGTGTCATGTGTTGTTTCTGAGAACGTATTCAATAACTGGGTCAAAAGCCTTACAAATGTAAATGACGCACAGCAGGGTACGTGAAGCTGGCTTATTTTTGTTCATGCCTTCGTGGATGGTCTGTGCGAGGTTGGTGAACCGCGAGGTTGTGGTGTGTTGTGTCCTGAAACTGTGTTGTGTAGAGTTAAGTCGGATATGGGCATTAATTCTATTGAGAATCACTCAATTCAGAATTTTCCAGGGATTCGGAAGGCGAGAAGGCCCATGAGGCTGGTTCTGTGGGGCTTTGTTGGGTTTAGGATGTGAATGATTGTCGCTTGCACCCAGGTGTTAGGTGTGCTGCTGTGTGGAATGGAAAGGTTAATGATGTCTGTGAGAGTCCTGATGACGTGTGGACTTCGGGTTTTAAGATGAATGTATGATGCCGTTGGAGCCCGTTCATGAGGAAATCCCTTGAGACTCCGGATTAATGTTCATAATTTTGATTGTGAGGTTTGGAAGATGGTGTTTGCCAACACATTCTGCTACAAGTTTGTCTGTTGCTCACAAACGTATGATTTCTATTTCTGAGCTATAAGGTTGAATCTGTATGATTCTGTCGCTGGTGGAGAGTAAATTACGGAGGTGGTTTTTGTGCAGAATTGTGCGCTGAATGGGGGCCAAAAACGTTAGCTTGAAGCCACGGATGAACCGAGCGGGTATGTGTTACCTGTTTGGGTGGTTGAACACGGAGGTGAAAAGCTTTCTGGCAGTTTCAATAGATGTGTATCGTGCGATGCCGGCGTTCTATTGACTCAGTGTATTCGTCCCAATCTGCTCTATTGAAGTCACGAAAAGTACGAGGGGTTTGTTATGAATTACAGACTGAAGATTAAAATTTATGACAATCGGAGGCTGGTCAGGAGATATTATCTTGATGGACAGCCCATTGGAAGATTAGCGCAAGATTGGCGGAGCAGAATGAGACGTCAAGAGATATCTGTTGATAGGGAAATAGGCTGCTCTTAAAATTTTCATTGCATTTAAAAAAGTTAGTTAACAAGAGTAAAAATGTGCTACATTTTGATCACGGGCTGGATCCTCATCAGATACAAATACAGACACTAGGCCACATCCCCCAGAAAGGGGGGGGTGGCCGACGGCAAGCGCACCTCACACCCTCATACGCTCACACTCACACAACTTAGTCCTTTTGTGCTAAAGGGTCCGGCCGGTAGCCCCTCAACTTACTTTCTGGGTCTCGAGTGCAGTCCGAGGAACCGTCGACAGCAGCAGGGCCCGACAGTTTTCACTGGTTTACCCCCGCCGCGTCATAATGACCGGGCCCCCCCCACCAAAGACCATCCCGACAGCGGGATGCTAAG
>SDVV010011452.1:0-15843 GCA_016164225.1 Gammarus roeselii | reverse complement strand
AAGGCAAGGAGGAAACACAAACTTTAGCACATGATCCCATGTACCTACTCTTGAAGCAAATGACTGCATGGTAATAAAACAAATACAGCCTTCTCAAATTACTATCATAGTTTATATCAGGAAGGCTATCAATATTTCTGGTTCATCTTCTCACCTCCCACAAAATCCTGACGGACAAAATGTAAGAAAACGTTCTGAATCGTTTCCATGTCTGTTGATGATGTGGAACAATACCATCTGGATGTGTTTGACCCACTTTTCTGGGTGGCATGGCCCAACGCATTGTCACATTGTCTTGCAAGAAGAAATTAACTAAAGTGAGCAATAGCATGAAAAAGTTCAACCACCTACAGGAATTAAATGAACACTGTGCAAACAACCATCGGGCTACCTGTTGTGCACAATCTGTTTCTTCTTATACACAAACACTATTTATTTTATATAATGGTATATTTCAACAAATGTCTGCCTTATACTACATTACACTTGTCATCATTGAAAACAATTGCTCTTCAGGATTATATAAAATAGTTTTCAAAACAGGTGCATCTTTTTACAGGTAACTTCACGCAAACTCTGCTATGTGGGGCTGGAACCCCCCTTCCCCCCCCTCTTATTTTCTCTGATCTGATAGTTGGTTGTGTCTGATTAGTTGGTGTAGTTGTTATATTCTGCCAGGGAATAGGAGTTTTGCTCCTACTTTGGGGTAAATGTTTCCACATCCTTTACATGCAAGTGTCAATCATAAACTATGTCTAGGAAGATAGACCAATTGGGAAGTCTTGTGGAACAATCCTATAAATTTTGGTGGCTCCTTCATCCTACCCCATATATTTTTCATATAAAATGCATTCTGATGAAATTATTAATCTAACCTTTATTTTTTTCTGGCCAGTCATCCAAAGTTTAGCAGACATGCTAAGTGGAAGTAGTTATTTCAGCAACTTGAGCTGACAAATTCAATGGTGAGGTCTTCTTCCACAGTTTGGGTGGTGTAGCTTCTTACCTAACAGGGGGCAGGTTCTATTGATCATATATTATTGTAATGTTGTTGGATATATATTGGGCTTGTTTCCTTGTGACAGACTAGTGCTCTTCAACATTAACAGCACTACAGCTAGTTGCAATGTATGCCTGCAGCATTGCCATTCATTAACACCCTTCAAAGGACCTAGATGCTGGAGCAATTTTTTTTACCCTTTCTTTGGTTCATTTCAATATCTCTATTTGATGTAAGCTTCCAGATCTGTTGAACTTTTGTAATGATACAAACCTTTGCACCAAATGATCTGATAAAACTTGTGTGATCTTTGTGATAGCCTTTGTGCCTGATTTCACTGTGAATGTCTGATATTGTGTGCTCCCTTTTCATTGTGACCAATCTAATGGCCTCCTTGAGTGATGTCATACCAATGAATAACAAACTTGGCACACCCAGATCTGAAACTCTAGATGGCCTTGGTCATGCTGCTTGCTCTCGAATCATTAGAAGTTCTCTTGAAGTGCTGGCATTGAGACTTGCATGCAGCTTTCTGTCCTGCAGCTCACATGTCTGGGCCTTTTACTCCTACCTTTTACCTTTGCAGCCCCCTCCAGCAGGACCACAGCAAATGAGGAGCAGCAGAGCCGGGGGAGGCCAGCACAGTCATGCGCGCCAGTATGCTATTGAGAACAGCAATGTTAACACAGGTATAGGAACTGGAATTAGTGCCCACTATTGGCTAACACATGAACCATCCGCATGAATGGCAAAAAAAAGAAAAAATCTTGAACAGCACACTGAACAACAAAGAAGCACACAAAGAAGCAACACATCAGGACAGACACAAACACACAAACACAAATACACACACACACACACACACACAAACATGCACCACAACCCACCACTCCAGCATCATAGCAAAAAGCAGACAAATCCAAAGCCAGGACGCCAACACGCTGCAGAAGAACCCGCCCCAAGCTAAACAAATTCAAACAGAATAACACCCAAAAACTCCGCAAGCAACCTCTTGAATGCAGCCAGGGAATCTGACTCCACCACAAAACTCGGGAGGCTGTTCCACAACTGAACACATTGTGCTCTGAAGAATCTCCTCTTGATGTCCGTATTACAAGCCGCATCGAAAGCTTATAGGGATGGCCCCGAGTTTTCGCATCAAGAGCTCTCCAAAAAATACCCCCAAGGTTGGCGCCACTATCCAACCTGCAGATGATCCTCCAGTATTTAATAAGGTCCGCCCTGAGAAACCTTACTTTTATAGAAAATAGGCCAAGTTAATTCAGTCTGGAAAAGTAATCCAACTCAGCAAGACCATCCACATTTCTTGTCCATCTCCTCTGCACAGACTCAAGCAATCTCAAATTCCCAAGAAAACCCACATTCCACACAGACGAACAATAATCCATGAGAGGCCTGATGTGCATCACAAAGAGGGACACCATGAAGTGAGGATTACGGCAAACGGTGGATCTCAGCAGGCTGCTGGCCAATCCAGAAGCCTGACCCACCACCTCTCTGACATGATGGTGGAATTTCAGTTATACATTAACCACCACACCAAGGTCCCTGTGGGATTGAACAAACTTCAATGAAATCCCACTCAAGAAGTACAGAGCCAGCAGATTCTCATCAGTCCACTCGGCAAACCCACAAGCAAACCTCAACACCACACACTTCTCCAAGTTCAGCCTCAAGTTCCAAGATGAGGCAACCGCGCCAACTGTATCCAAATCCGACTGCAGACTTGACACAGCAGCAGCTGCAGACTCCTTCACCCTCTTGTACCAAAGGTACAGCTTGTAGTTGTCAGCAAATGCCTTAAAAGAACATAGCACTCCATTTGTAATGTGATTGATATAGATCAGAAATAGCACAGGGCCCAGCACAGAACCCTGCGGCACACCACTTGCCACCTCTCTCGACTCACTACAACACCCACCAACAGCAACCATCAGAGAATGACCAGCCAAAAACTAACGAATCCAGCCAAGCAAAACTGGCCCAACTCCCACCTCCCACAGCTTGTGAATCAGCACATCATGAGAAACCACATTGAATGCCTTTGAAAAATTAAGCAGCACAACATCCACGACAAAGCCATCATCCACCCAGTCTGAAACATCTGAATAAGCCAAGAGAAGCTGATCCCCAGTAGACCGAAATTTCCCAAATCCAAACTGGTGAGGGGAGAGAATCTCATAACCCTCAAGAAACTCAACCAGACCGGAAACAATAATCTTTTCCAAACTCTTGCAGCACACAGAGGTCAGACTGACAGGGCGGTAGTTCAGAGGATCATACCTCGACTTACCCTTGAACAGGGGTATCACAATTGACTCCAGCCACAAATCCAGAAGAACTCCACAAAGTAATGACCTCTGAAATATAATTAATGAAGGCCCCAACAGTGCACTTGCACAACTCTTCAGAAGCTCTGGATGTAAGCTATTGGGCCCCATTGCCAACAAAGCGTCTAGAGCCAACAACATGCTAAGCACCTGAGCATGAGTGACAACTGGATCAGGCATCCCTCCATGAAAGACCTGATTGGGAGCTGGATTAGGAGGAGCATCAACAACAAAAACAGAAGCAAACGCATCAGCAAAAGTTTCATTCATGACCTGGGGGCAGTCAACCTACCCACCACCAGCAGCGTGAAGAGGACCAACAGACAAACGACCCTTTTTATTGCGGATGTATGAGTGAACTAGCTTTGGACACTCGCAAAATCGATCCATGAGATGCTCCTCATACTGAGCATGACTCTGGATAGCAAAGGTTCTATCCAGATGGTTCAAGGCGTTGAATACGCCCATTGCCAGTACAGAACGAGGATCCCCTCTACTGAAGGAAGTTCTTACGCGCTTGAAGTCCTGCCAAGCAAGAGACAGACTGGGCTCCATTGTGAACTGGAACATGTAGATCAACCAACCCCATCAGAATGGACATCAGGTGCACAAAACAGCTGTTGACCAACTAGTACATAAATTCCAACTGCCAATCAATATCAAACAGGGACCTTGATATGGCATTATAGTTTCCCCTATGCCAGAGGTACCTTCCTCTTTGCAAAAAGTCGACATCTTGCTCCAGTTCCACATGGAAAAGATAGTTGCACACAACAGGAAAGTGCATACAACAAGAGCACCTCAACACTACCCACCCTATCCAACTCTGGTGTCAGGAAAAGGTCCAAAATGGAACCACCTGCTAGAAAAGTGCTCTCAGTCACCCCCTGTGTCAAACCAACAGAGGGAAAACAGTCCAAAAAAAACATGTCCATCGGGCATACGTATACTTCAAGAACAATCTCAAAAGGCCAAGCCAAGGAGGGCAGGTTGAAGTTGCTCAAAACCACCACCTCACTGTCAGCACAAGAGGTCAAGATCAGCTGGATGAGCCAAGAATTGCGAGCCTCATCATAAGATGGGGGACGGTAGACAGCCAACACCCAGACATCAACATCCAGCAAGTGAATGGCAGCAACATAAGGGCACTCAAGGTTGCGTTCAACAAAACGAACCCCCCTCCTCACAAACAAGCTAACGCCATGCTTGCAAACAGTGCTGTCAGTATCACCCCTCACAACATCAAAACCCTCCAACCAAATGAAGGACAAAAGAACCGAAGCAGTGAGCCAAGTCTCGCTCACAGCAATAACATCCAAGGGGCAGGATCCGACCAAATCAACCATGCAATACATCTTGTTCATGAGAGAATTTACTTTCACCTGTCCAAACTTCAAAGTAAAATGATGCACCTAGCCCCCTCAAGCAACCACAGAACCACCACCCCCACCCCCACCAACAGGACCATCAAAACCGGACAAAGCGTCGCCAGCAACCCCACCGCCACGTCCAACAGCACCACCAACGCCACGACCACAAGGGCCCCCGCGCACCTGAGCACCACCGCGCCCACCGAAACCACCGCGCAAACTCTCACCCCCGCGACCACCAGCAATACCACGACCGCCAGCAACACCACGACCGTCATCAGCAAACCCACGACCGCCAACAACACCGCCGCCGCCAACACCACGACCGCCAGCAGAACCACGACCGCCAGCGACACCCCGACCATCAGCACCACCCCGACCATCAGCACCACCACGACCGCCAACACCGCGGCCAGTCGGAAGGCCAAGGCCGCCAGCATCACCAAGAACACCAACACCGCGACCACCAGCACCACCAAAAAGACCCCTCCGGTTACCACCAACATCAGCCCCGCCATTGCCACCGCCCCTCCAGCTGCCACCACCACCGCCTTCCCGAGGAGAGTCCCGCATCACTGCTCTCTAGCAATCGACTCCTGACGCTGAGGGTTGGTCAGGTCTCTCTGAACATACACAGATTTAAACTCATCAACATGCATCAACCCCTTTGCAGCATTCAGCAATGCATTCCTCTGCTCATCATTCTCAACACATGCTCTAAATAAGCTATTAGCATTCAGACACTTCATGTCACTCAGTTCAATCGTGCCCACATTCAGAACTCCACAAATTCTATCAAACATTCTTTTCACCACCTCAGCATCACTAGATTCAAAACCTCTCAAAACAACTTACCTTTCACGACGCTTCTGATCATCCAGCTCTCTCAGCTCTGCACGCACCACCCCATATTCACCAAACTGGACACTCTCTCCTCAGTTATACCCATCACATCTTCTGCAGATAGGCCGCCACTGACTCCACCACACACAGCAGCAGACCTAGCTACTCTCTCCTCACAGACATCTCAGCACCCCTCACGACAGCAGAAACACCTCCCGCAGCAGACATTGCATCCAACCTCTCAGAAACTTCAGACAGCCTCCTAGAGATTGATCCCACAGCAGAAAGCAGCTGATCAAATGCTGACAAAAGATCCCACTTACTTCCATCACCAACACCAGACACCACCCCGGACCCACTCCTGCACCTGCTGCAAAAATACTTCACAGCATTCCCTCCCTCCCTACACATACAATCAATGACGCCCCTGCCAATCCCAACACGTGCGGGATCTGCATGAAACTTACATCCACTCAAGAAACATCCAATCGAGACGCCACCAACGATCGGATCACAGAAGGAACAGTGCGCACCAACACCAGAACCACCGGAGTGAACAGAGGCGCCCCCAACACTGACGCTCCTAGATGCACAGGCCCCCCAGCATCTGCGCATCCCACACCAGCACCGCAGACACTACCGGACAGCTGCAAAGGCAAGCAATGCAGATCCTTGTCATCCTCCGCAGCATCCAGCAACGCGATGAGGGAAGACACCGGCGACACCGCCCCATCACCCGTCTCGGAGTCACCACCGCGGCCACACGCAGCACCAGGTGAGCCAGGAGAAAGTTCATCCCGGTCTGCCTCCTGGCAAGCTTGGACCCCATGAAGACACACATCCACAATGTTTAGGTCCCAGTCTGGATTGTTCTCAATCTCCCAGAGACCCACATTGAAAAGCTTGCGTTTCTGTGGCTTGCCAAAACGTTCCTTGTTCTCCTGGTATGGGAACAAGTCCTCTGCCTTGAGGTTTCCTGTTTCTCTGGTGCCATAGAAAATAATAGGGTACCTGTTGGGGGGTCCACCATTGGGCTCAGGTTCAAATGGCTAAATCCTTCTAGGCCAATGAGGATAACCCTTGACCTTGGCGAAGATGAAGTCGTACGGCTTGAAGTCAGTCCCAGGCATGGTCGACGCACGGGAGCGTCAAAACATTAATTCCCGTCACCAGCAGCTATCAGCACAGGGCGCATACAACAACAGCCACCTGAACATGAGACACAGAAACTGTTTGTTGCAGTCAGTACTCCGCACGGGAACAACTTAAATTTCAGAGATGTTTATTAACACTCTCTTAAAAGGTTTTATTTTCAGAAAAAAATACCATATTATAATACGTTTTTTTTTTTTCAACAATAAAAGCGGTATCATTCGGTAAAACATTGATCAGTATGTGACCTCTTAAAAGGTTTTATTTTCAGTAAAAACAGACTAATGCAAATAAAATTTCCAAGGTACACCATGAGCAGCTAAAAATCAGTAAGTATTCGGTACAGGAATAATTTTAAATTCCAGAGATATTAAAAAATTACTTGTTCACTGGTTCAACTGGACGGCATTTCAGAGCCAATTTTCAGTGATTATTTGGCATCGTTGATGATAAAAGTAGCATCATCCGGATTGGCTTGATACCCCACACTTTTGGCCAACAGTCATAGATGCAATCACTTTCTTTACTGCTTTTTACTTCTTTTCTTTCTTGTCACTGTTTAGTTCAGACTTCAACTCAAAGATCTCCAAATCCTAGTCCTATTGTCCAGGATGGCACAAGGGACTGCAGGAAAACAACAATCCCAGCCTCGGGCCGAGCAGGTAGGCGCTACACCACCGCAGAGCGTACACAGCAAACACCGCAGCTGCAAAGGTAGTCAATGGCCAATCCATGAGCATCTGACAGGTTAGGTTTAGTGGCAGCTGGCCAATCTTCACAACAATGAATGGTTGAGGAGGCGCATCAGTTAGTATACGGTACGGATCAACAGAGGATCAACAGACCTTACTCAGTCGACACTTACGCTGTGGCATGATTGAAATGGTTTCTACTTGGATGTTTATTTTATGCTGTGTGTTGCAGGTGCTGCATGTGTATGCTGCTGCTGCAGGCTACTACTGGCTGGTGCTCAAAGATGTTCCAACTGAACAGCACCTGCTGGGGTGCATCTGCCACTCTCAGCCTTCACCAAACAGCTCTCCTTCTCCAAGGTGATGCAAAAATCAGGCTGGATCAATGAAGTGAATGGATGCATTGTTTGAACATGTCATCTGACACATTGGAGGCATTGTAGCTTGCTCTATTTATGTTATTTGGTTGGGTAATTTGAATTAGTTTTCTTAGTTTCAGTGGACCTGGATTACAGATCAAAGACTCAGTTGAAATCTTTTGAATTATATATCACAGCACATTGGCCTGTGATATATTGTAGTTGAATTATTTGGCATCAATATTTACACTTCCTGTATAAATATTTGGCTGGAGTAGAGATAGTTCATATAGATGCAGACCCATGACCGAATCCTTCAAAGGTGGAGAGGGGGAGGAGGGATGGCAAGACCCACCTTACACTCGGATGTACTCACTGGCATTCCATAACTTAGCCCTTTAGCAACTAAGGATTTGGCTAGTACCTTGCAACGCTCCCTTCTAGTCAAGAGTGGGTCTAAGATCAGCCTCGGCAGCAGGTCCTAACAGCTTACACTGGATTACCTCTGCTGTGTCATAATCGTCAAGCCCACGCCAACACACGTCCATCCCGTTTTTCAACGTAATGCTAAGCGCAGGAAAATTTGTTAGGCCCACATCAAATCCTCCTCTCAAATAAATCTGTTGCATGCTTTCTTTCTATCTCCACTCTGATGTCTCCTTCATGAAGCTTGCTTCACATCATCCATTCATCCAAACTAAGGTCTTATACCTTAGCCTATGCTTGCTCTTGCTGGCACCTTGCACCCACACACATCAACTCCCTGCAAAGGATACAGAACGTGGCCTTGCGCATGGCTACGGGCTGTACTCAGACCACACCCTTCTGGCACTTGCATAAAGAAATCAAGGTCCTCCCTCTCAAGCATCATCTTGATATGAGAGGGACCCAATTATACATCAAAATTTCAGACCTAGCACACCCCTGCCATAACCTACTTGAGCCTCGTCCAACCAACCAACACCTACATAATATACTGGCAACACACTTCATTTCCCTTTATGTGACCATTCATGAACCTACCAATGACACATCTATGCACAAACAGATACACACTCACTTCACAGCTCTTGCATTAGACGAACCCAGAGTCAACGCTGTCTTACAGAGCCACCCGCCTGAGGTGGACGTGGTGGAGTTGGGGTTGCTCAGGGGGACAGGGTCCACCTGTCAAGGCTGCAGTGCGGGCACCACACAGCCCTATGGTCTTACCAGCATAGACTGGAAAACGTTTCCTCCGGTCTCTGCTTGTGGTACCGGGGTTCACCCGATATGGTCAAGCACGTCATTACGTTGTGTCAAACTGACGCACCCGGCAGGCTCCACCACAACATCACGTTAGTGTGGGATTTATGGGAGCGCCCGCGCGATAGTATCATCTACCTCAGGGGTGCAGGCCTAAAATAGGGCCTATCAACTGCTGTAGCACTCCCAACATGCACACGTTGGCATATCCCTGGGCATGGGGCTGCGAGCTGACCGATTGAGCAGCAACAACAACTAGCATCTCGTGATGGAGTTCACAAGACACACATTGATGAACATACCACCATTTCTTGAACGCAGGCATAGCACCGTTTGTGCCACCATGTCAGTTTTGCCATCAAGCAGTAATATGAGAGAAGCAACTGGTGATGGAGTGCACAAGACACACATGGATAACACACCACCATCAAATGAACGCATACATAGCATCTTTTGCCCCAAAATATCTTTTTTGCCATCAAGCAGCAAGTGGTAATGGAGTGCAACGCGCTTGCGACGGCCTAACAAGTTTTCTTTAATTCCCCTTTTCACTAATTGAAGCCTACTCACTGACTGTGCCTATCAAAATAAGCTAATTGGTTTTGCTATATATGCCAGGCTACACATTGCAGTTAAAATGTTAGATATCAGTTCAAATGAATTGTCTCCTAACTTCAAATGTTACTCGTTATACTAACAATAGAGAGCAGAAACCAGGTTGGATATTGCTTACTTTTATTGAAGATGGGAGGAAAAAAAAAATAGGAGAAAGCTGCCGTATGTACAAGCATGAATACCTTCCACAGATAAAAAACTAGAATTTTAACAAAGTTGCTTCTCCGTCCCTGCTGAAGTGCAAACCTAACCAATTGATCTTCACGCCCGACGGAGGAGCACACTCTGGCATGCATCAGAACTCCAGTACTGATGGACCCCTTATCTAATCTTATTTGGTACAGATTGTCCAATTATCTAATCTTTTCTGGTGTAGATGGCCCCATTATCTTATCTCATATGGTGCAGATAGACCCCTTATCTAATCTTATCTGGTGCAGATGGCCCTCTTATCTAATCTTTTCTGGTGTGGATGGACCCCTTAGTCATATAAAATCTATGGCTCCAATGAAAGATCAAATCTGTGTGCGCTACTTCGTGTCAAACTCTTCCTAAATTATTTTCAGTGTTTTAGGCCAATTATTCATGAATTTCAACTCTTGGTAGCTGAAATCAAATTTCAGCATCATTCATGGACCTCCACATTGGGAGTAGAGAAGGGAGCCCAGCGTTTGCGCTAAAATTATTTCCGCACACGCACTATTGCCACTTCACTTCAGCTTAATGTCATAGCCGGACACTGTCATGATGTCATGACTGCTAATAATCTTTCAGCACGCGTGCTTTTGCGTCAGCAATGTTTCAGCTTGCGCTCATTTGCCCCACAATCATAGCATCCTTCACTCAGAGCCGCCACTGTCATGTCAGCCACAAGTCGTACCATTTTACTGGTCAACACTTTGATGAAACTTCAATAAACTGTCATGAACGCTAAAAAACGGCATTACGTACCCTAGAAAAATTTGTATGTTAGCCCTGCGGGTTAGAAATATGTACCTTTGCCCTGCGGGTCAGAAACACGTACCCCTAGGTTAGGTTAGGTTGGGTAGAAAATTCATTGAAGTGATAACCAGTTAAGTGGTACCTTAGTTCGGCTGGCGGAACAACTCATGGCTGATATGCCAGTGGCAGATATGACTGTGGCCGGGCTGACTCAGGAATGCTATGAATATTTGCTGTTAAATGGTACCGTAGGTAGGTAGTCAGAATAACTTGTGGCTGATATGACAATTGAGAGAGATGATAAGTGCTGATCTGACGTTAACTAAAAAAGAATTTAGCGCCTGGTAGAGCGACCCGTAGAGGAGACTGACTCCTAATCTATTCCATGTTGGCTTGTTCTGAAATTAGTTTTTATTTTCGGCTTTGTTCAGAGGCAGTATCGGAACCAATTACGGACAACTATCTGAGTTTGAAATTGACATCGCATACTGTTCTCTGCGTCTAAGCTCCAAAATTAATTTGTTTCAAGGGTATAGAAGTATATATTTTTTCCTGTATCAAAATTAAAGCTGGCCACCACTCTGAGCCAAACATTGCTCCATGACCGATTATTGTCTTGCAAAGGTTAAAGTTTTCAACTTGGAGAGAACAAATATCATTGCTTTAGAGCAGATTTGGTAACACACCTCAGAAATCTACCCCTGGGGGTATCTCATGTTTACCCGCCTTACCGCGGCGTCCTTGTTAAAGGCCAACATCAAATTTGTCCGTGTGTAAATAAATTTTGATTTGAAAGATCCCTCCACAGTCCCCCCTTTCAGTTTGTGGTTGCATCTCCTTATTGGTGCACAAGGAGATGAGCCCCCCCACTAACACCAGAGTTTATGCAAATAAAATCAAAATCAACTAAAAAGAAGAAGGATTAAAAACTACTAAAAAAACTGATAAAAAAGTGTACAAAAAAGCTCAAAAAAAAAACAAATGATTACACAAAAATCTAGCTTCAAGTTTAGTCTTAAGTCTGCATTCAAGTTCATCCTAGCTTTGAGTAAGTGTATGTATGTATAGACATAGTAATTCCCCCCTAGTTTTAACAAAGTATGCAAATATTCTTATATACACAACAACAATTTGAATGCAGAAAAGGTTCCACTTATGCAGGGTTGGCACTGATTAAATCAAATGAAGAAAAATCAAGTGATTTAATCAATGAATTTTTTTTGTGAAAGCCAATGATTTTCTTTCTTTATTTTATTTGTATTTTTTCATTTATTTACATTGTGTTGATTTTTTAGATTCTGTGCCCTTTTCAAGGCATTGTGAGTCAGCATGGTGCTTAAATGCTTCAATAGCTAACATTTTTCATGTAGGTGCTTGAATTTGCTCAATTGAATACGCCTAAAAAACATTATGTGAAAAACTGAAAATGCTTGAATTTGGCAAAGCTAATGAATAATCTTTATTCATTATGCATATTAGGCCGCCGTGGCCGAGTGGTTAGCATATCCGACTGCAGTGTCAGCATCTGGTGCTGCATGTCGCGAGTTCGAGCCTCGGCAGGGACACGGCGGTCTTGTGGCGGGGAGATTTGGCGCCTCCCCCCTCTGTGTCCGCCTAGCTTAGTCACCCCCCTAACTAGGGGGAAACGGCTGTATGTCTATACAATACATCATTACTCATTATTAGTAAATTATTAGATCATTAGGGTCATAGGATCAGAGATCAGATAGTCAAACCTTAGAAATTATAATGTTACAAATATTATCCATTGGCTAAATAGGTCACTTTTCAAAAAGAGCCCCCCCCCTCAATTTTTTTTTTTAACTCTTCATGGAATTGAGGTCTGGGGTCTACACTATCTAGCTAAACCAAATTCATCAATGTGGTATGAAACACCAGGGAGGAGATGCAGATTGGAGAGTGAAAAAATCTCTATCTAGTCACTTTTTTACAAATGCATCAAAAATTGAATAATCAAAGTTTTGATGAAAACACAATGCGGCTGTACTCAACTAGCTGGCCTCAATCAATTGGTGTACTATACATCTGAATCGGCTGGCCCATTTGCAAAATCTATTTTTCACATAATTTCTGAATAAATCAGGGAATATAAAAAAATAATGTGCTCCAGGTTAATTCATTATGTCTCCTCTTTCCATTGATCTAAGTTATAGTCCTGTATCTCAAATACTTTTCAATATAAACTTGAAATTTCAGAAAAACAACAACAACAACAAGACCTAGTTAAGTTTCAGGTTCCTTACTATGGAAAAATCAATAAAACTCATGATTTGGTTTTGTATTATGCTATTATTTAAGAAAAAAAAAAGAAAAAAAAAATCACCAACCCTGTCCTCCATCAGTCACCCAGAACCCTGGGTACAAACCGAGGATGAAATGATGAGCAGGACCAAGTCCTATTGCATAGGGTCTGGAGGCCCCTCTAGAGCGTCTTACACAAACCTATCGACCGCAGGGAACAGAAAAATTCCTCGGAACTTTCTCATCGACAGGAGACATGAGCCAGGCCGTAGATGATTTAAACTATGAGAGCTGCTCGAAGATAATAACTGGTATGCTCAAACTACAGAACACTCTAAGCAACCTAAATAAGATGATGGGCCTTCCCAAGCTGGAGACTGACCTAACTCGAACTCATCACGCCTTAACACTAAAGAAAAGTCAATACTCTTGATTTCTGCATAAACTTTGCCTTGGGACTCCGGTGGAACATGGAAGCAAATAATAAATAATAAATACTCATGATTTCATGACCCCAATCTGTTCAACAATGGCCCCAAATTTCACAAACACATGGAAATTACTTTTGATGCCAGGGACAGACCGAATATCTGTTATACACTTAGAGAAGAACTGGGCTCCATTACTGGCTGTCCAAATCTCAACATCACCAACAGTGATGTTGAGATATACCAAAAATCTTGCAAAATCATGGAATACCCACTTTTTCCAAGAGTTCAAGTCTGATTAACATTGAGATTCTCCCAAGTGAGCAAGCTGATGAGCTTATCACTGGAATCATTCAGCATGAAGAAAGCGTAGTTGAAGCAAAAATTGCACCAAATATCATCTTTAAAAGAAACCACCACAACCCTTCATCCTTAATTCAACTGCCCCACCACACTTACTACATAGACATACCTTTTCTGATGCCTAAACCAGAATTACACCCTTTGAAAGATCTTTGATGCAATGTTATAAATGTTAAATATACGAACACACAAGCAAAGACTGTAACGGCAGACAATGATGCTCACACTGCTCCCATGATGACCACAACAAAAAGGATGATGTTTTGTCCTGCCCATCCGAAGAATCTCTCCTCTTTTACTGCTAAGTAAACGGCCACCCTACAGGACACAAGGACTGCTCCTAGCATAAAAATCCTCCAATACCAGATAGACCACAAGGTCGGGCAAAGAGAGGCTGCGGCTTTGTTACGCTCTCCCCAGGCTGACCCTCCTACTGAGGAGAGATGATCAGCATCATTCCCTACCCTCTTCCTCATACTCCTAGTAGATGACAGTGCAAACAAAGTCGCTCCCTCAACGAACTCATTCACGATGACCTCAATCCCCCAACAATTAGGAGTTAGCTAAACCAAAAACCATCCAACAACAGGGAAAGATGTATCTGGCCCTCATCATAAAACTCATGCAAGAAATTACAAACACCAAGTAACTGTTGAAATACATCCGTTTATCAACATTACAAGACGAATTATATACACTTCCAATTACACCCCCGCAACTGACCTAAGTACTTGAGCAGCAGCCTTGGCTAAGGATTATGGAGTCACAGAGGTTTCTGCAGAATGGATCAAAGTAAAAAATGCCCACTCCACTGCAAACCTAAACATTTTCCCAAGACTTGACCCACAGGAATTCATAATAATCCCGGGCGATTAAGAAAAACGAAAACTTACCCAGTGGCAATATGGCCTGCAATGTTGAAAAAATGCCATGAGTACGGCCACCTCTTCAAATACTGCCAGCCCCACATATCTTACCTATGTCTCTTATCTTTGCAGCCCCCTCCAGCAGAACCACAGCAAGTGGGGAGCAGCAGAGCCGGGGGAGGCCAGCACAGCCATGCGCGCCAGTATGCTATTGAGAACAGCAATGTTAACACAGGTATAGGAACTGGAGTTAGTGCGCACTATTGGCTATCACATGAACCATCCGCATGAATGACAAAAAAAAAATCTAGAACAGCACACTGTACAACAAAGAAGCACACAAAGAAGCAACACATCAGAACAGACACAAACACACACAAACACAAACAAACACCCACCACAACCCACCACTCCAGCATCACAGCAAAAAGCAGACAAATCCAAAGCCAGGACGCCAACACGCTGCAGAAGAACCCACCCCAGCCTAAACAAACTCAAACAGAATATCACCCAAAAACTCTGCAAGCGACCTCTTGAATGCAGCCAGGGAATCTGACTCCACCCCAGAACTCCAGAGGCTGTTCCACAACTGAACACATCGTGCTCCAAAGAATCTCCTCTTGATGTCCGTATTACAAGCCGGCATCAAAAGCTTATAGGGATGGCTCCAAGTTCTTGCATCAGGAGCTCTCCAAAAAATAACCCCAAGGTCGGCGCCACCATCCAACCTGCAGATGATCCTCCAGTATTTAATAAGGTCTACCCTGAGAAACCTTCCTTTAATAGAAAATAAGCCAAGTTGCTTCAGCCTGGAAAAGTAATCCAACTCAGCAAGACCATCCACATTTCTTGTCCATCTCCTCTGCACACTCAAGCAATCTCAAATCCCCAAGAAAACCCACATTCCACACTGACGAACAATAATCCATGAGAGGCCTGATGTGCATCGCAAAGAGGGATACCATGAAGTGAGGACTACCGCAAACGGTGGTTCTCAGCAGACTGCTGGTCAATCCGGAAGCCTTACCCACCACCTCTCTGACATGATGGTGGAATTTCAGTTTTACATCAACCACCACACCAAGGTCCCTGTGGGATTGAACAAACTTCAATGGAATCCCACTCAAGAAGTACAGAGCCAGCGGATTCTCATCAGTCCACTTGGCAAACCCACGAGCAAACCTCAACACCACACACTTCTCCGAGTTCAGCCTCAAGTTCCCAGACAAGGCAACCGCGCCAACTGTATCCAAATCAGACTGCAGACTTGACACACCAGCAACCGCAGACTCCTTCACCCTCTTGTACCGAAGGTACAGCTTGTAGTCGTCAGCAAATGCCTTGAAAGAACATAG
>SDVV010011451.1:0-15843 GCA_016164225.1 Gammarus roeselii | reverse complement strand
CATATATATATATATATATACAAATATACATATATATATCTTAATCTTCCACTCGTGAGAGCCATTTGGTTTTGTATCGCCCTTCCGCTTTTTATTCGAATGAATCTTGAAGATAAAACATTATGGAGACGTTTTTACGAGAGAATCATGATAATATCCGTTGAACGTAGTTTTCGACCGATTTAGACCTATGTGTCTTTTAACCTTACTCGGGAATCTCGAAACTTTTTAGTTCCTCGACTGTCCTCGATTTTTTTTTAAACAAACTTCTGGCCCCTTGGCGGCGCGTGGAGTCTTGCGCCTGTCGGTCTAAATGTCTTCCAGGTAGCGAGTGGCGCGCTCAGCCGTCGGCCGGCTGAACCCCCAACCCCCTCCTTTCCTATATAAGCGAGGGTTGGGCTACCCCATCAACAGTATCTTTCAAATGCAGGGATCCGACGATCAATTTTTAATTTGGCATATCATCGCGATAAATCATATACTTCGAAAGTATCATCCTACAGATGTCGCTCCGAGCGATTCTTTTATCCCTCCTATTGAATGACTTTCACTCCTATTTTCTTCTCTGTGTTCTCTACTATTCCCACCTTATCACGACTCATCATCATCATCACTATCATTCGTTCTTGCTTCGGGCGCAAAGCACTCCCTACTCACTCGATCCTGACAGATCGTCGAACCTTTTCGGAAGGTAAGATTCAGTGTGGGGCGGCCAATCTGGGCAGTGGATTAGTGACTTACTGCCCCTAGAGCCCCAGGTGGGGTCGGCGCTGAATTTGCTCTCAGTAAGCTGCGTCTCACGACACGATAATTTGTCAAAACAGACATTTGTCGGAAGAGAAAATTGTCCAGACAGAAATATGTCGACACACCGATTTGTCGACACACCAAATTTGTCGACACATAAATTTGTCGAAACATAAATTTGTCGAGACTGAAATTTGTCGAAACAGAAATTTGTCGGGATAAAAATTTGTCGGAACAGAAATTTGTCGAAACAGAAATTTGTTGAGACAGAAATTTGTCAAAACAGAAATTTGTCATGATAGAAATTTCTCGAGACAGGAATTTTTCGAGACAGAAATTTGTCGAGACATTCAGGTGGCTCAAAACCTGCGCGGCTACGGCGCATCACTGACGGGGATCCTTGAGCGCATCCGGACTCCTGTCCTCACCAATGGCACGCCAGTTACCCCTCAGTCACCGCGTTGTATGTCAGAGCTCACCACAGGCTCCGTTCACAAACTATTGTCGGGATCCCTCTTCAACGAAGCTCAGTGGAGATACCAGATTCGGCTTCAGACGCTAGACAGGCTCGCTCCGAAATCCGCCCGGACCGCCCTTCTAGCAGGGTCGGTATTTGAACCTCAATTATTCACCGACGGGGCGATCTTACAGGCTAGCCTAGCGCTGGACACTTTCCGACGCAGGACAGAGGTCCTCTCCACTCTGGGTCCCTCCACATCAGGTTTCGTTGACCCTGCTCCACAGAGACCCCCGCAGCACCGAGAAGCTGTCGTACAGCATTTAGGACCCCCGCAGCACCGAGAAGCTGTCGTACAGCGCTAGGTGATCTCCAAGGGAGGCGGGTGGTCTCCGGTGCCCCTCAGACAATTTCAAGTCCCCCCCCCCCACTCCACCTGTCATGGGGGCCCGGGGACCCACCCAATACGTTCCAAGGAGAAGTAGTCGCGGAGGGGGTCGGGAAACCTCGGCACACAAACTCAGCCCACAGCTAACCACAGACAGCGGGATCGCCCCCCTTCCGCAAACACTGACGTTCTGCCGTCAACCCTCAGGAAGCTCCTCGCGCACTGGACCAAGGCCACGCCCCTGGTCAGACGCATTATCGCCCCAGGCTTGTCTTGGAAAAAAACGTCACGACTACCCCCCCCTCTCTCGATCACACAGTCTCTCACCGACAACGCGAAGACGTTCTAGAACCCCTCGTATCAGAATTTGTGCGCAAAGGCATAGTCAATGCGGTTGCCAGACAGCCGGTTTTTGTATCTCGCTTCTGTGCGTTCCCCAAGGCCTCGGAAGGAGATCGCCTGGTGATCGACCTCTCCGACCTCTACAGATACATCCCGGTATCCACGTTTCACATGTGCCACCCGCAACGCACACGGGCAGTGCTGAACCCCCCTCTCTGGTTCACGAAGTTGGATATCAAGGACGTCTTCCCGCACATCCCAATTCATCTCAGGTTCCAAGGGTTCCTGGACTTCAAACTGCGAGGCCAACTGTTTTTCCTTTTTAGCCCTCCCATTTGGTCTCAACCTGGGACCAAAAATCTTTACAACGGTCGCAAAGCTGCCCCTTCGTTTACTCCACCAGCAAGGGATAGATGGGCCTTCTACATCGTCGACTGGTTACTCTGGGCACCGACAGCACTTCACTGCCGGCGCAACACCCAATCGGCCTGTGACCTTCTCCTCAAATTAGGCTTCCGCGTCCACATGGAGAAATCTATTCCAGAACCCACCCAGCAGATCGACTTCTTGCGAGTAACATTCAACGGCGCGGCCAGGTCCATCGCCCCAGCTTTTCGACACATCGGCCGCTGCAGGGACATGGCCACGGAGATACTTTACCGCGGAACCCTCTCGCTCTGACAGCATCAGAGTTTCCTCGGCATAATAATCTTTCACACACCTCACTTACGCCATGCTAACCACTTCTTCAACGATGTGGTGATCGCATCACGCTCCCTATACCTCTCCCGCAAACCCTGCCGTCTCAACAATCCCTACCGTCAGGCAGCTCAGCACTGGCGCGACGGGATTTTTCTTCATACCCCTGTCCCGTTCGTAATGCCTCTCCCGGAGCAACTCCTGTGGACGGATGCATCGGACAAAGCATGGGGTGCCGTATGCTGCAGTGACCAGCAGTCCTACGGCCGCTGGTCTCCCTGGAAGCGCAATCTCCATATTACGGCGAAGGAATCGCTGGTCATCATACACGCGCTCGGAGCACGAGCTCATTGGCACCACACCACAGTCCGCATGATGTCCGATAACCGAGCGGCAGTGGCCATGCCGAACCACTTGGGCTCCAGCAAATCCCCGGAGCTGTAGAAGTTCGGAGCACAGCTCCTACAGATCCTCCAGCACCACCACCTCTCTTACCTCGCGACCTACCTTCTCGGTTCGCAGAACGTTTGGGCCAATCAGCTCTCACGTCTCCTACCGGTAGAAACGGAATGGGCGCTGACGACCTCTTCGCGCATCCTGGGAACCACAAGCTCCCACTATTTGCAGCTCCGTTTCCTCACCCGCAAGCGGCTTTAGTGGATTCTCTCCAATTCTACTGGAATCCTCCCTCCATACAACCTGATCTCCCAAGTGCTCCGCAAACTCGAGACGTATCGCTACAGCGGCGTCCTCGTGGTCCCCGATCACGCCTACGCACTGTGGTGGCCCACGGTCGTCGCGTCTTTCAACGAACTCTCGCTCGTCCTCGACGTGTCCCAGAGCATCGAAGGCAGGGAGGTCCCTCTAACATCACGACCCTTCTCGCGTTATCTCGCATTCAATTTTTCAAAACGGTGTTCACGGACAGGGCGGACACCCTGATTAACACGCACAGGCAGTCAACACAACGCCAATACCAAAGCGTCTGGACTTGTTTCCAAACGTGGCTGCGCGCCACGCAGGCGCAGTCCATCAACCAGTCCACCCTCATGACGTTCCTCTGCACTTCGCCGGCAAGCAGAAGCGTGTCAACCCTCGTACGGTTCTGGTCTACAGGAATGCGCTACACTTGCCCCTCTTACAGGGCTTTGGCGTCACGACCCGCGGGGTGATCTTTCAAGAACTGGCTGGGACCCAGCTTACGAGAATCCGCCACAACGACGTTTTGTGCCGCTGTGTAAGCTCAAGCCGATGCTTGACATGCTCGTCTCTCCTCGCCTCAATACTCAGACGACGTCAGTTTGGGCGCTCTTTCAAACGACTCTGTTTCTCGTCGCGTTTGCAGCAGGCAACAGGGTCTCTGAAATTGCAGCCATGTCACGCACAGGACTGCACTTCTCCACGAACCCTCCATGCGGGCTCATCCTGACCGCTGACAAGTTCCTGTACAAAAACCAGACCCTTGCCCACACGCCACCGCTCATCTCTGTCGCCTCACTGCTGCTGGATGGCCGGGCACACGGCTTACGCCCTATGACCACACTCAAAGCCTACATAGCACGATGTCCATCGTACAATGAGTTTTTGTTCATCCATCCTACTTCCGGCAAGCCTCTCAGGGCGTCATCGGTGGGGCACTACTTCTGCTCGCTCGCTTATCAATGAGGCCACACCGCATGCATTTGCTAAAGCTCACGATGTCTGCAAGTATGCCTTGTCTTGGTGGTCGCCCCACGTATTCGTGCACAAATACCTCTTCACAGTAGAGAAGTCTAACCAACCTTGTGTCTCCTTGGGAACCAGGTAAATAGTCCTTCTCGCCATACGTTTCGGACACCACATCCGCTGAGGCCAGCACCTCCTCTACGTAGCATAGAGTACGTACTTCATTACCTTACCATTACGTGCGGCGGCACTCAACGCAAAGCCTTAAGGTTACGGATTACGAAATATGTATTTCCTTATCCTACTTGCAGTACAAATCTGTTACCATAGGTGCTAGCCTTTGTACACATTGTTGGTACTGGGATATTTAGAATTTATTGCCTACTGGACGGTTCACCCACCCTCTCCGGAGGGCCATATTTATTGATTATGTAACTACTCTTTGGTTGCTCATGTGCACGGCCTGCATACTGTTTTTGGTCGCCTCGAGCAAGTATGTTCACTGCCGTTGTGGCAGTGTGAGGGCCCAAATATTATTTGGGCCCTCAAGTTCAGGGCCCGCATATGAGTTTGCCGCTAGGACCTAGCTTTTCGCTGTTGTCAACAATTCTAGTGTTCGCCAATCAGTACAGTCATTACCACCATTTATACAAATGTGTTTTCATTCCCTTACACGGCAAGCGCTTCTAAGGGAACACCCAGCTTAAGATGCAACCGATCCATCCAACTTCTGTGCTCTTCTGGCATTGGCCGGCTTGCGCTACGTGATGGAATTTTCTATGCAAAACCATATGGCTCTTGCGATTGGAAGAGAATATAACTTTTGTTAACTCGATACTCTCGATAAAAAGCTATTTCTCTGTATTGAGTAAGAGCCATATGGGTCTCTTCCTCCCCCTGCTATCTTAACTATTCACCAACGTCTCCTCACGGAAAGCAACTTCGCTAGCCCTCGTGAATTATGGGGTAGCCCAACCCTCGCTTATATAGGAAAGGAGGGGGTTCGGGGTTGGGGGTTCAGCCGGCAGACGGCTGAGTGCAGACTTACTACCTGGAAGACATTCAGACCTATAGTCGCAAGACAACACGCGCCGCCAAGCGGCCAAAAGTTTATTTTTCATAAAAACTTGAGGACAGTCGAGGAACTTGAAAGTTTCAAGATTCCCGAGTAAGGTTAAAAGACACAAAGGTCTAAATCGGTCGAAAACTACGTTCGACGAATGTTATCAAGATTTTCTCGTAAATACGTCTCTCTGATGTTTTCTCTTTAAGATTCATTCGAATAAAAAGCAGAAGCGCAACGCTAAGCCTTATGGCTCTTACGAAGTGGAAGAGAAATCACATTCTGGTTACACAGATGCAGACTTAAAACCGCATCCCCAAGAAGGAATGTGGTCGACTACATGACGGGTTGAGCATTCTTCTCGTGCGTTCACACACGTACAAAGTCTTAGCCCTTATACGCTTAAGAGTGCATGCATAGTGAGATAAGTAACAACACGCAATGTAATCACCATGGTGTTATGATCAGCCTCCGCTAGCACATATATTGGACACAAGGTCTAACCAAACATTACAATAAAGATTGAGTTGTGTATGCCCAAGAAACAGTGTAGGCCTTAGGCCTGTTAACCCTAGCTTGAGTTACACGAAGAAATCCCTTGCTTTGCATATTTTTTCGATTCTCCTCCAAAGTACGTTTAGAAAAGCAGGTGGTTCCCATATGGGATATCATGACCAAGAGACGTCGACGAGTGTAGTGCCATTTGGGCATTCTGTAAAACTCGACTAGGTCAGCATTGTGTGGCCTGGATCCAATAACGAAGAGGGGCTGTGTTTCACTCTCATAGCTTAGGGTTATCTTAAACTATACAGACAGATGAGAGGAGCCAACAAAACTCGGTAACGGCCTAAATTGTATGTTTGCCAATGAGGTCAAGGTATTAGGACACCACGCCTTTTTGGGAAGGGCCAAATTTAGAGTGGTTCCCTTATTGGAGGATACCTTCATATACATAAACAAGGCCCTTCCATATTATTTTAGGAGTGCAGGGGTACATTGTATAGGACCTCACATTTCATGGAAGAGCTGCTCGGGAGGAGGTGAGCCTGATTAAAACAGCGATCGAACACTCGGTGTGATAATTTTTGCTATATTTAATAGTATACGTTCATACTTAGATGCGTGAAAAAATCACTCAGTATTTATATCCCGTGTTTTGTATCTCCCTACAGGGTAGGCACAGGCTCTTCGCTGCTTTTTTTGTTCTCCGCTACACTTCTTTTTTCTGTTCATTTACACTTCTGTTCTGTTGTGTTCGTTTTTATATCACAATCATTTGATCGAGCTTGATTGCGAGTTAAACTGTTGACCAGTTACTTTGTTCTTAAATCTAAATAATATTAAAAAATAACCAGTGTAATCATTTGAGCCTTTGCACCTTTTACTTGATTATAACTACCGTAAAATTAAAGTCTATAACACGAACCAAATTTTTTGATCTTATATTAGAGTTTCTAATGTGCCTGCTGTGTTTGTTATCATGCCCACTTGCTGTATTTGTTATCATCTCCACCTGCTGTGTTTGTTATTATCTCCACCTGCAGTGTTTTTATCATCCGCAACTGATATATTTGTTATCATCCCCACCTGCTGTATTTGTTAACATCCCCACCTGCTGTATTTGTTTTCATCCCCACCTGCTGTATTTGTCATCATTCCTACCTGCTGTATTTGTCCTGGCTGATAGCAGAGCACTGCACACTGCGCCACCCCCGGCAGTGCTTGCAGTGCACGTTGCACCTCGCTGCAGTGCACGCGGTGCCCGCGCACCTTCACCTGCCCATCCTTGCGCCCCTTGAACATTAGCATCCTGCCGTGGGGGGGAAGGCTAGCGTAGTCCCCAGTACGATACATCAGTACCGGAGCTAAGGGAGGAGACAAGAGAAAGGTTATTTTGCTATTTACACGACGGATAGGTGGGAGTTACTTTTGAGAGTCCCCAAAACATTCTTCAAAATTAGGTCTTGGATTCTGTGCCTATTTTTTCAATGTATATTTCATATTGATAAAAAATATGCTTATGCCGGAATGCTGATCTTCCATCTATGTAGTTCTCGTATTTTTTCTTTCGAGAAGCAAATTGTCGTGGTTCAATTATGAAATATTAAAGTCATCTTATCCAAGAAATTATCCTGTCCCCTCTAGCAAGATTTCGCTAATTCCAATACACCACGGTTTAAGGAATGTATCAGCCTCAACCTCACTCACCTTGCTCCCCCGGGAGATTTTTCTTCACAAAGCGGTCTGCATGGCCTACCCCCACGTATCCAAGGGCAAGACTGGTCCCCGTGACGCACAGTTCCCCCTCGGGGTCTTCCTCCCCGTTCGTGGTCCCGTTAACAGTATTGTGCGACTTATTGAGAGGGTCGTCGCTCACACCACTGTTGTCCAGGTACACGCAGTTGTTGCTCACCACGCTTCCTGCAGCCAAATAGTACAGTAAATCACTAGGTCACACCAATCTGAACAGTTATATATGTACACTAGATTAGATTAGAGTGACGAGGCTTTCTAGCGCGCTGGAGTCATCGTCCTTCTGCCGTCGAATGTCAAACCAGCAAACAGTGCTGCATCAAGTTATTCTTTGTTCAATGTTCGAGTTAAGGTTTACTACTGCGCAACGGCAAAGTTCTTTGCGCGGCGAACGTCTATGGTATGTACGGATGCCACAGGAGGTAGAGGAACTCCTAAGGTGCTGAGGCCATATGGTCCCAGCACTCTCCGGATGACAGTTAGGAGAAATAACACACTACCTACCCTGCTTCAGAGCCCCAAGGATCCGCAGTAGTCCTTAAGGTGCGGGCTACGCGCTCCAACACCTGCTGAGGGGGAAGATAAAGAAGAGACAGAAAACGGGGAACCCATGCATGAGATCTACACTAGGTGTAGAGAATTTTACGCATTAGAACAGCAAGAATCGAAAGAAGAAGAAGGAATAGTCGTAGAAAAAGGCTGCATGAAAGAAAGAGCGCAATTTGACTGTTATTTGCCACCCAAAAGAAGAATAGTTAGAACCGGTGTGTGAATGTTTGAGTGTGTGTGTCTGTGTGTGCGTGCGTGTGTATGTGTGTGTGTGTGTTTGTATGCAGCGACTATTAGGAGAGTTGTTAAGAAGGAGTCTGAGACAAGTTTAAGGAAATTTGAACTAAACATGAGATGCAAATGATGTAAATAAAAAGTCAAGCCAATCAGGATGGGGGAGAAAAGGAGAGATAGTAAAGGGTGAAGAAAAGGGGAGTCTGAAGGAAAATAAGGGTGTTCACCCCCCCGGTTGGGTCGTGACTCCGTGCGGCACGTGAACCTAACAGATGCCTAGAGGGGGCCAATGAGTTAAAATGTCGAACGGAAAATGATCATTGAAGATTTCTCTTTATCGTCAATCATAAACGAATTTTCTTTCGCTACTGTACATATATCTTTAAATTACATCATCAGGTATTCATACTTTGTGGGTCATATTTCAGTCCTACGAATCGACTCCTGCTTCATCGACACTGATCTGGAGTTAGAGTTCCACTAACTGGAGGTGTATTAGCTGACCTATGGGCACTTCACCGTCGACCATCTTGTCTCGGACGTCATCAATGTCCCGGAACTCTACAAACGTGACGTCACCAAGTACCTCTGTCGACCCGTAGAAATTGCAGATGGTCTGAAAGAGTCGGAGTAGAATCTTGAAGCACAATATAAAATGGAGAAGGGTTTGAGATTGCCCTAGAAGCTTCGGGGGTGAGTGGGTGTGAAAAAGTTAGCATCTTAAGCCACCCGATCAGATGAAATAATCCTTTTTTTATGATGATCTAAGCTACTATTCCTTATTTAAATGTAACTATATTTTTCCGCATAAATCCAACACTTGATCTATATCTTGAACTGTCAGAGGTACGGTTAGAGTTTAAAATATTTCAATAGTCATAGGTAATTTTGAGTAATATTTCACTTATGACTTTTACCATTCACGTTGACTCGACAATATCGCTTAGTTTCATCTGCTGTTCTCTGAAGTTGTCACTCACCTGGCCGTTTGCAAACACATCGAAGAAATTTTCCAGCAGGTCGGCAGGGAAGGGCTCTCCCGAGCACACCCAAAGTCTGAGAAGAAAAACATACATAATAAATATTTAAAAAAAACTTATATATGAAAAAGGTTCAGTCACTAGGTGTGAGGCTTTGAGACCAGCGTGATTTCTGTACACCGAAGAGAAATGAATTATTTTGGCATGCAAAATTTCTCTGGCATTTAAAAACGGATCAAACTGCACGTGTGAGGATGGATGATGGGAGATTGGCGAAAGGGAATTGAAAGTGGAGGAGACTGGGCGTAGGCCTAGAGGAAGACCGAACTTTGGGAGAATTGATCGCGTGAATTAGGTTTAAGGACAGGCGTGAGGGGAGATCGGTTGTGAATGGATGATTTTTGACGACGCCCCGTGAGTTTTAAGATGGTTGTGAATGGATGAGTTTTGACGCAGAGTCTCATTGAAAATCGATATGGACGTGGGTGTTGAGGGCCCGGCAATTAAGACGCAACAGAGGTGAGCCAGTGAAAGCTCGTGGTCCTGCTGCTGACACTGATTCTGGACCTCACTCGTGACTCGAAGTGTGTGTTGCGGGTCCGGGCCGGACCCTTTAGCGCTAGGTTTAGGAATGTGTGTGAGTGCATGTGAGGAGTGTGAGGTGCATCTTGCCATTGGCCACCTTCCTCCTGGGGGACTCGGCTTTGCGTTTGTTTTGTATCAGTGAAAGTAAAACAGCATCGCACCTCAAATCTACTACTGCACACGGGTGGCCATTTGTTACTATACCGCACGGGTGGCCATTTGTTAACTGCAATACAACCCACAAAGTTGATTCAGATTAAAAAAAAAACACTCTACCCCACCACTAAGCCGGCCAACAATTTCTCGTCTCCCACCTCCCTTTGTCTCAACACGCGAGTGTCGGTGGGAATCGAGAGTCTCGGGCGGTGCGCTGGTGCGGTTTCCACTACCGCAGGTGGAAACCGGGGCTAAGAAACAGCAACAACTACTGCGAGATACTCAAGATTCGAAGTCAATAATTCGAATGAAGTTGCATCGTTTTGAAACATTTGAACAGAAAAACATGCCTACCTACTGATAGTCTCGTCTGAACACGCAATTTTTTTTACGTGCTGCGGAAAAGAAAGCTATATATTTGGGTATAAGAATAACTATAATAAAAAAAAGCGTATTCATACACAGATGGCATGTTATTCTTTTTAACAATCAATTTATGCATAGTAAATCTAAGATCGGTGGAATGAACAAGATAAGAACCTGTAACTGAGTAATTGGAGCTGTGTGCGAGCTGTGGGAGGCATTTCGCTTTCCTAGCTGAACATACGAACAAGACTCTTGCCGAGACATGTCATGACGAGAAAGCTGTCAGGGTTAAGTATCGGATCTATTAAATAACAGTTTATTAGAGTGGGAATTGCTAATTCAGCAATACGCCTAATTCGTTGAGTAGCAAAAAATGCAACAGTATGGTTGGGTCTATGTGAGACAGAGAGTCACTGAAAAAACAAAAACATAAAACAGAGAAAATATCATCATTATAATATACAAACCAAAAAAAAATTCCTCGAGCACGCGCGGTGTGTTATTCTCGTGGAACAATAAGCTCTCTGTGACGTGTCACGACGGAAGGGCTATCATGGTAGGTTTGAGGACTACAACAAGTGCGCGTTATATCCTGATGAAATACGATGTTTCTATTTGACATTGAATTTTTTTGCTTAGTAATTAGTATGAATTCTTCATTCAGACCCACAGCCTAATCAATTGAATAGCAAAGAATGCGACGGTATGGGTGGATCTATTTGAGCCGGAGAACCACTGGCATAGTGAACAAATAAGAAAAAAAAATGCTTTCATACACCAACCAGTGTGGTATTTTTGTGGCACGGTAACAAAGTACACACCTTATGTATGAAGAAAAATATATATCTATATCGCGTATAAAACAATTGTCCTCAAAGGCACAGATAATCTTTTTATGGCCAGAATAATGCGAAGTCAAGTCAATAAGGACAGGGCACGCTGAGGTGAAATTGCAAGATTCTGCAACAGTGCAGCCGTGTTTGAATTGGCAGCTACTGTTTGTATAACGACAAATAGAAAGAGAGATCAGAGAAACATAGTATGTGAGGTTATATTAGTGTTTTGTTGACAGAGTGGTAGTGTTGGTGCTCTGAGCAAGCTGGAAAATATAGTTTTACGTTACCAGTTTTGCGTTAATCGTCATCGATTGTTCAACTCTGCCTGCCCCTGTCTGCGAGCAAGCAATAGAGTGGTACATTTCTGCTTGAAAGAACATACGGTTGGGCAATTCTCAATGTCAGCTAATAGCTTGTTGAAGCTGTTTGGACCTGAAATAGTGAAAGCTTTGGCCTCAATCTCTGTTCTTCTGAACTCTGTGTCAATGTTATTTTCATTCCGTGTTGATCGTTGATGGGCCGCTTTTCGAGTCGTCAATACAACACTGTTCGAACAGGAGAGCTTGGTCTGAATTTTAAAAACTCGTACTGTTTCGCTCAGTTCTAGTCGTTCTTGGATGTTCAGCCACCCAAGTTTCTTTAGAATTATGTCACGTGATCACTCTTTCTAAAGTTCCCATCGTGAGCTACTTTTGCGGTGAAGTTTATGCTGCGTTGAATGTCCGAGAGTAATGTTTTCGTGCACTTACCCCATATGGTGGGGCAGTAGTTTAAATGTGAAATAATCAGAGCATTGATTTTGAGAAATCTGGACTTGAAGTCGAGTTGTTTCTTCGTTCGACTAAGAAACACGAGTGTACCATTCAGTTTGGAGCAGAGCTTATCAACATGATGTCCAAAGGCCAAATTGGGATCTAGCCACACTCCCAGACTTGTGATTTTGTTGTCAAGAGCAATTTTTGCGCCCGAACAGTCGGAAGCAAAATTTTCGGGAACTCCTTGTGTGTTTGCTTTGGATCACAGGATAATGCACTGTATTTTACTTGTATTAACTTTGAGCCCATTTGAAGAATACTAATTATTTATGTGGGTCAGCGCTGTTTTTGCATCCTTCTTCAGCTTTCTAATTCGTTTGCTGATCTAACGACCAGCAATTGAACATCGTCCGTGTATAATGTCATTCTGGCATTGTCGAGAGGGTTCTCACAGTTCATGTTATTGATAAACAGGAGGAAAAGAACCGGTCCAAGAATCGATTCTTGTGGAACCCCGAAATTTACCTGTCTTGGAGAAGAGGTGATTTTTCCATCTAACACGACAGGCTGGGGCCGCTGCCTGAGATAGCTTTCAAACCAGGGTGTTTGGATGTTTAGTTGTATCAGTTTTGGCAGCGAAATATCGTGATCGACACTATCAAATGCTATTGAGAGGTCCAGCAGCACGAGTAATGATAGACTATTTCCGTCTATAGCTTTGTATACGAGTTCGGAGATTTTCAGTAGCGCGTCTTCAGAAGAGGTCTTCCGTCTGTGTGCATACTGACATTCATCGATCAGGTTCGCCTCTTCTAGGTAGTCAAGGAGTTGACGTGCAATTATCTTTTCCAGGATTTTTGAAGTTACTGGTAGGAGGTTTCTGGGTCTATGATTTGAAGGGTCGTTTACCTTTCCTTTTTTATGGATAGCTTTGATTAGCGCGTGTTTCCAATTTTGAGGGACGGTATTTGTTACAATGGATGTGTTGATGAGCAGCTGGAGATATGGAAAAATATTTTTTAATCCGTCATAGAGGTACTGTAACGATATTCTATCGTTCCCACAATAATTGGTATTTTTAAGAGCGAAAATAACCGAAGCGATATCCGGTTTGCTTACCGGGCTCGGTGTCCACATTTGGTCGTTCTTGGTGGATGAGTCGTTATGAGATGGAACTGTGAACCGAGTTAGCTTATGCATTACCGGGGTTTCGTGAACCACCGAGAAAGTTTTGCTGTGCTCGTTCATCACCTCTTCGTATGAGTGCTTTCCAAAGTTAGCGAAAAACTTATTGAATGATTCTGCTATTTCTTCTTAGTTTTCATAATTTGAGGACTTTTTTGGTTTCTTGTGGGGCACAATATTCTCAAGGATGTTTCAAGTCTGCTTCGGGTTGGTTTTTGCTTTTTCCAATTCAGCAAGGTGCGCATCTCTCTTTGCTTTGCTTATTACGTTTTTTACGCTCTTTTTCATCGGCTGGCAAACCACTCGCAAGACATTTAAAACACGCGATTTGTCGGTCAAATCCGTGCTATTTGAATCTGTGTTATTTCCATCAATATTTTTGTTAGCTTGAACTTTCAGAAACTTTTAAAAATATTTGGGGTTTTGTATTTCCTGCTTGAGTTCAGGAGTCATCCAGCTGACTGGAGGGCGAGTTATTTTTTTGTACCTATTGGTGCTGCAGTGGAGAGAGCTACTGAGAACGTGTCTGCGAAAATGGCTGCTTGAATATTCACGTCGTCCGTGTTGCGCATGTTGTTAAGCGATGGGATTCCGTTCCATTACTCTTGCCTCAGTGAATCTCGTGAGTAGTTTTCTTTTGTTCTATGCGTCCGGATGTCTGGTTCCCGATTTTCTTTGCGTACTGTGATCAGGCAGCTTATTTCCTGATGACCGACAAGTGACTCACAAGCCTTGGTGTTTGTGACAGGCGATCTATTGTTTGTAATTATCAGATCGAGCAATGAGCTACTGTCTTTCGTGATTTTAGTTGGTTCCTCAATGAGTTGCTCAAGTTTTTAATCTTTTAATTATTGGGCCAAATTTATTAGGTTTTAATTGATCGTCATTGAAATATCCTAAGATGTACATGTTCTTCTTCAAAGTAGCTGATGTCTGGAGATTGGATTCTATGCGGCTGATTGGCTGGTTGCTAGCTTTGGGTGGCCTGTAAATGGCACAGACAATAAAAGGTTTAGTTGTTCTTACTTGGACGGTAATCCAAACATAGTTCACTTCGTCTCCACATCCACCAGTTTTCAATGTCCTGGTTGTGTAATCATTTCTGGTATAGATACAGGCACCGCCTCCTATTTTACCCTGGTCTTTCTGAGCAGTTCATACCCATCTATCTGAATGAGGTTGCTATCCATGCTGGGTGCAAGCCATGTCTCTGTAAGGCAGAGTATATCCACACCTTCATCCCTTAGCATCGGTTTGATCTGGTCAAACTTAGACAAGAGACTTTGCACGTTTAGGTGTTTTATTTGTAAGTGGTTCTTGTCTTTTGGTCGAGGCTTGCTTGCTTTGTCGCCCAGTTCGTGAGGGCCCCGATTACAATCTAGCCACATGTTCACGGGTGCTCTGCTATGACTATGCTTTGATTTGTGTTGATACTGTCGATGACCGTGATGTTGCCTGTAACGAGGTCCTGGCTTTTGGGGACGCTGTCTTGTGAGTCTTCTACATAGATGCAGGTATCAGGAGCATTGTACAGGGCGGTGAATTTATTGGAGCAGAAGTTTCCATCACTTGATGCACTGTTCGGTTTGGAGGAATGTAAAAATTTCTGCATAGGTACAAGTGCGCTGTAATGATGGTCTTTTAAGTGAATGACTACTATTTGTTTACAAATGATGCATACCAGTAGGTACGATTTTTAGATATTTCCGCTCGCACCTTCTCATGAATCAATGCTCATAAGATTATAAGGAGCCTGGTTATAACTTCTACCGAACTCCACAGCGTTAGAAACCCCGATTCTTCTAGTATGATGTTTTTCCCACCTAAGGTGTGGTAGTCTGTCCTTGGCTGGCAGGCCGGCACAATGCAAGAGGATGGCGCGGAGTAGGGTTGGCACCAATACCAAGCGGCCAATCCTGTGCGTGTCCAGTGTTCGAACAAGCGTCTCGGTACGCCCTACGATGCCCTGATGTCATGAGATGGAGGTAGATATGGAATAATAAATGAAACAGGCTATAAAATAAATTCCAACAGAGTAGGAACTTTCATAGTAATATAACGCTAATCAGTTCCCATTTATACGAAATTGGACTTGGAGACAGTCGAAGTGTGCAAAGCGATGCTTCAAAATATTCCCTCTATTAAAACATTGTATTGTCCAACATTTTAAAAAACTCTTTCCAATCGCATCTGAATGACTGACGGCTCCCCTTTGCGTCGGCGACTGTATCATGTCACACACCTTCGGAATGATGAGCAGACTCCGACCGGTGAGCAGAGGTCCGAAGATCTCACTGAGGGAGTCCACAAACGTCAAGGCAGTCTTGAAGCAGCAAACCTGGGAGTGTTGAGGATATGGGCAGTCAGATGTAGTACACTTTAGGGTATGATAAGAGAGGCAGTATCCACCATCGCATATTAATATACAAATTAGAAGGAGTCTTCTCATGTAGCACTGTAACAACTGTATAAGTTATCAACTGCACGTGACGGAAATAGTGAAGGCTCGAAGAACAATAAAGTAGCGTTTGAATCTTGTACACATAACGACAATGCTTGCATACATACTATATATCTATAATT
>SDVV010011450.1:0-15843 GCA_016164225.1 Gammarus roeselii | reverse complement strand
CATATATATATTATATATTTCTATTTATGTGTGTATATATATCAAAATCAAAAATCGAAATCAAAATAATTTATTTAAGAATGTTTACATAGTTAATAAACATCCTACAAGGCAATATATAAGCATCAAATTATGCTTTTCTGGCAATCAAACATTCCATCCAAACTACCGCGTGTACACAGATTCACAGGAACAAACAATCCTAAAACCAAACAAGAACACATACAAACTAGGTAGAATATCAAGTAGAATTACTAACAAAAGAAGGACACAATGAAATGGATTATTGATGACAATTATGCTCCCGAAATATATCGAAGTTGGATGAAGGTACAAACAGTTAACTATCTGAATATTTATAAATGAAAATTTTTTCACATCAAAATGTAAACAAACTCAAAGTGGGACTCTGCTTTACATCCAATGGCAGACTGTTCCACACATTAGGCACTGAAAATTACAAGGATTGCTGTATAGTCGTTAATTTCTGAAAGCTAGGTACAGGGTTATGGCGATTTCTGGTGTCATAATTATGCTGCATGTAATTGAAATTTGAATAATTATTTTGCTATAGGCTTCTATTGCTAAGAGATATATGTGTACATCTGACACCTTCAAAATATTGGTTCTATGAAATAAGGGACCCGAATACGCGAGATAATTCTGACCTGTAATTAATCTGATCCCTTTTTTTGGGATAAGGGTTAATTGGTTAATATGAATATTAGAAGCTGCTCCCCATATTGCATTACAATAAATTAAATATGGATATACAAAGCTATAATACTGTTTAACTAACACATGTTCCGGAACACAATCTCTGAGCTTATAAAATATACCAATACTTTTTGATAGTTTTGCACAAATATTCCCCACATGTACGCCAAAAGACATTTTGTGATCTATTGTTACACCCAAAAACTTTACATTTTCACAAAAGCCTATAATTGTATTATCAAATCGAACTTTAGATGCGTGGTCAACATCGTTTAATCGGTTTGTAAATAACACAGTAAAAGTTTTTTCAACATTAAGGGCGAGCCTATTAGTGACCATCCAGTTCCTAACATTAACAAGCTCCAAAGTGGCTAACGCGATCAAATGATCATACCTCTTATTAGTTAAAGACAAGATAGTATCATCAGCGAACAATATAGTTGACAATACTTTTGAATCATTAAGTAAGTCATTAATGAAGAGCAAATAGAGAAGTGGGCCCAGAACAGAGCCCTGGGGGACACCAACGTTAGTAGATACGCAGGAGGATCTAGAATTCTGTATTTATACACACTGCTCCCTGTTATGAAGCTAACTTTTAAACCAGCCGTGTGACAAAGCCCGAAATCCATAATGCTGCAACTTAAGAAGTAGTATGTCATGATTAACCGTGTCAAATGCCTTTTTTAGGTCTACAAAAATGCTGAGAGCATGTTCCTTGCTATTGAGAGAATTGTAGATATATTCCGGGGATGAAATTAGAGCATAAAGAGTAGATTTTTCGCGCTGGAACCCAAACTGTCCAGGCGTAATTGTTTGATATTCCGTAATGAAAGAATATAATCTATTGGCCATACATCGCTCAAATATTTTAGAGAATAATGATAGAACAGAGATAGGTCGGTAGCACGTTACATTGGTCTTATCCCCAGCCTTAAATACAGGAGTTATACATGTCAATTTAAGGCATTCCGGAAACATTCCACTCACGAACGAACAATTCAATAAGTGTACAATAGGATGCGCTAGATGATGCTTCGCCAGTTTCAATATTTGCACTGGTATCGAATTTATATCACATTTCGTATCCCTAAGCCCAACAACAACACTGAGACATTCATCATACGTTAAAGGATTTATAAAAAGTAATTTACCTGAGGAGCATTCATATTTAAGAGAGGAGACACATCGCTTACTGGTATTTGCCGGTCAAGATCTCCGGCAACACTGGAGAAAAACTCACAAAAATGATTAGCTATCTGGAGGTCATTTTTTATAGGTCAATTATTTACGATAATCGATTGGATTCTTCTAGGGTCACAGTTGTGAGAAATTAGTTTTTTTATTGAATACCAAGTATCTTTTAGATTGTTACTAGTATTTGAGAATAAATGATTGTAATAACGGTTTTTGACTTTCCTTAAAAGAGACGTGAGACAATTTTTAAAGTTTGTTTCCACACAATCAGAAATGAATCCAAACTAATGAAGTTTGAAATATCTTGACTTCGTTTGGATAGATTTTAACAATCCGGAAGTTAGCCACGGCCTTTGAATTCTGTTCGTAGATAGATACTTAGTTTTCAACAGGAAAGATGAACAATACAAGGAATTTAATCTAGCAATGAACCGTATTGTTTTCACATTTACATCAGGTACATCTGAAGTATCCCAGCATTCGTTAGAAATTTTATACAAAAACAAGTTCATATATGCATCAGAATGATCACAGAAGAAAATTTTAATTTTAACAGACTGACTAGTGGCAACCTGAACAAGGAGAAAGGTCGGACAATGGTCAGTAAAGTCCACTGGTCAAAATGCCACTACTCTATTTACTGAGGCAATTAGTCCAAATATGGTCCAATACGGATGGTAAAGGCCCGTCTTCTGAGAAATAAAAGCGAGTTGGCTTAGTAATTGTAAGGATGAAGTGAAGTGCATGTAATGAATCAATAAACTTATCGACTGCAAGTGAATTTTGATCAATTAGATTTATGTTAAAATCCCCACACAGAGATATTTCACAATTTGCAATGCAATCATAATGAAGCAATTCCTCCAACACAGCTAAAAAGTTATCAATAGAGTCAGAATGAGGTCGATAAACACCGAATACGTATACAATTTCCTTACAAAGTTATACTCCTACTACCAAGGTCTCGATTGTATCGTCACACCTTGATAAACAGTCCACCGCCTCTACGTCCAGTTCACTACCAGAGAACACGGACACACCCCCGCCTCTACTTTGCTCTCTTACAGTGTGGTATGACCTGTAGCCCTCTATATTACAAAAATCTTTGGAGGAATGAGCCAATCAAGTCTCAGTTAGGACAACAAAGTCAGGCCTGCGATTAATGCTTTCCAAGAGAGACGGGAGTGTTTCGCCTTAGCATCAAAATTGCGAACATTCTGACTATAAATATACAAACCAGACATACCATGAGAAGATAAATGTTCATTGAGGTCATTAATAGTAAAATAATTTGACTAGGTCGACTGATCAAATGAATATATGAATATAGGCTGGGTCGACTGATCAAATGAATTTATGAATACAGATAAATATTTTCATATAAATATTTATCTATATCATGCATATTCATTTATTGAAAATGTTCAATATTTGTAATAATGTTATTCTGCTGTTAGCTTTGGCTTCGCTATTCTACAACAGCGACTGCAATAAGAAAATACTTGTATGTTTGATGTAACGCAACATTACACCTTTAATATCTCGGAATGTCACAAATTTTGACTCCTTCATAAAAACATACATACATACATACGATGGAGTGGTCAGGGAGGTGAACGCGAGTGTGCTGGGTCTGGCTTGGAACTGTTGGAAGCAAATGGGTGAAGTTGGCAGTTGAGCCAGTTGCTATTTGCTGATGATACGGCCATGGTTGCGGATTCGGATGAGAAGCTATGTAGGCTAGTGTCTGAGTTTGGTAAAGTGTGTGAGAGGAGGAAGCTTCGAGTGAACGTCGGTAGGAGTAAAGTAATGAGATGCTAGAGGACTGTCGATGCGAGCAAAAATAGTGTCACACTAAATGGAGAGCTCATGGAGGAAGTTCAGAGTTTTAAGTATCTGGGCTCCCATGTGGAGATAACTGAACTAGTGGAAACTGAAGTGAAGGCGCGAGTGAAGGAGGGGTGTAAAGTGTTGGGTGCACTAAAGAGTGTAAGGAGCTGTAGGACGTTGGGGATGGGAGCAAAGAGAGGGCTGTATGAAAGTGTTATTGTCCCAACTGTGCTCTACAGAGCTGAGGCTTGGGCGGTGAGAGCAGAGGAGAGAAGAAGGTTAAATGTTTTCGAGATGAAATGTTTGAGGAGCATGGCTGGAGTAACGCTGAGAGACCGGATCACCAACGACGTGGTTTGAATTAGAACAGGGATGGTGAAGAAGTTGGAGGACATTGGTGAAAAGGGTGATGAATGCGAAGGCGAGTGGTCGCAGGTTTAGAGGTAGACCGTAGTTTGGGTGGATGGATGGTGTGAAGCAGGCGTTGGGAAGGAGAGACATGAATGTGGAGGTGGCGAGAGATTGTGCAATGAACAGGCGTGAGGGGGGAATGGTTGTGAATGAGTGATTTTGACGCTTCTCTGATGTGCTTTCCCGCCCATGGCATCCCGCTAGCGGGATGGTGAAGGGGGGGAGGGGGGGGGGCGGTCATTATGACGCGGCGAAGGTAAGCCAGTGAAAACTGTCGGGGGTACCCCCGGACCTTTTAACACAAAATGGCTAAGTTGTTTGAGTGTGAGCGTATGAGGGTCGGCCGTCGGCCACCCCACTTTCTAGGGGGATGCGGCCCAGTGTCTGATTCTGTATCTGTATAAAAACAAAGTGAGTGATGCTCTACAAGAATAGATATGACTAACGTGTACAATAGTTTGGAAAATAAACATTTCCCTGAAGCATTTTCTCTTCTATCGAGGGTGCGTGTTTATAGGAAGTATTTGTTTTTTAAATGAATCTTTAGTCAACAATGCATTTTTTCAAGTATCCCATCTTTATTCTGGCGAAGAACTCGTTCACCTTTTCGTATTCATCTCCCCCAACTTGGCAAGGCAGCTGCTATTGATCAGTGCCAGCTTCAGTGGTGACTGCAGTGACTCTGGCGGCAAAAAGGCGGCCGATGGCGAGAAGCGATTGTCGATTGCTGGAAGTGTTCTGATATTTTGGCAAATCATTTCTTGAAGAGACGGGAATAAAGCGGTTTCAATCCGTCCCTGCCAAGCACAGCTTAGTGGGGGCCCGATGCTGGGGCTACGCAGTGTTGTTTGCTGTTGACTCGCACATTGGAAGAAATATTGGAAAAAAATTTGCTTAGAAAGGAAGCCATATTAAAAGACCTGCCGAAGACGTGAACTGCCAACTATTCAATTGTGTCCCTAACGTATGAATATGATGTAACAAAATATGAATGTTATCAATATACACAATATTATACTGCGGATACAATCCACATTGATTACTCTAATCGCCATTTAAACGCATACTTATTTAGTTAGCTTCAGTATTGGGAGAAAAGTATTCCTGCGCTCAAAGTTGTATAGAAGCCAATCACACCATCTGGAATTGTATTTACATCTTTTGTATCCAATTGAAAGTGGACGGGAGCAGACCCAACTGAAATACAAGGACTCGATCATTTTCCTATGACTATCACGATTTGGTCAAGGTAGATTCTGACGAAATACCAAGAAAAAAATTCAGTTACAGCCTTTCCCGCGGCACTGGCTAGGGGAGGTGATCAGTGAGTTGCAGCCTCTCCCACGGCTCTGGCTGTAAGAGGTGCTCATTGAGTTGCAGTCTCTCCCGCGGCACTGGCTAGGCGATGTGTTATTGAGTTGAAGCCTCTCCAGCGGCACTGGCTAGGGGAGGTGCTCATTGAGCTGCAGCTTCTCCCGCGTTACTGGCTAGGCGAGGTGCTCTTTGAGTTGCAGTCTCTCCCGCGGCACTGGCTAGGCGAGGTGTTATTGAGTTGCCGCCTCTCCTGCGGCACTGGCTAGGGGAGGTGCTCATTGAGTTGCAGTCTCTCCCGCGGCACTGGCTAGGCGAGGTGTTATTGAGTTGAAGCCTCTCCTGCGGCACTGGCTAGGGGAGGTGCTCATTGAGCTGCAGCCTCTCCCGCGTTACTGGCTAGGCGAGGTGCTCATTGAGTTGCAGTCTCTCCCGCGGCACTGGCTAGGCGAGGTGTTATTGAGTTGCCGCCTCTCCTGCGGCACTGGCTAGGGGAGGTGATCAGTGAGTTGCAGCCTCTCCCACGGCTCTGGCTGTAAGAGGTGTTCATTGAGTTGCAGTCTCTCCCGCGGCACTGGCTAGGCGAGGTGTTATTGAGTTGAAGCCTCTCCAGCGGCACTGGCTAGGGGAGGTGATCAGTGAGTTGCAGCCTCTCCCACGGCTCTGGCTGTAAGAGGTGCTCATTGAGTTGCAGTCTCTCTCGCGGCACTGGCTAGGCGAGGTGTTATTGAGTTGAAGCCTCTCCAGCGGCACTGGCTAGGGAAGGTGCTCATTGAGCTGCAGCCTCTCCCGCGTTACTGGCTAGGGGAGGTGCTCATTGAGTTGCAGCCTCTCCCACGGCTCTGGCTGGAGGAGGTGCACAAATTTGTAGTCGATCGCTCCGATGACTGCGGAGAACATTAATTAAAACAAATTTGGAATCTGTTGTTTTTTTCCACATCATTGTGCTACATGATATTAAAATTACCTTGAATAAGACACAATCGAAGGCACCGCAACACATTCCCTGGGTAAGGAGTGGGGTCCGAAGTCAATGTCAGCAGTAGGGCCCAACAATAAAACGGTCTTACCCATGCTGAGCTGAAGTAACCGCTCCACCCACGACCATCCCATTTCTGAACGAGACGCCAAGTGAGAAAAAGCACACTAGGGCAGCGACAAAACTCGTCCATTCACAACCATTCTCCATATTCGTCAATCCATTTTACGCTTTCTTGCTACCTCCACACATATAGCTCTCCTTCCCATCGCCTGATTCACGACATCCATACTTTGTTCTACCTCTATTTTCACCAATTTTTCATCACTCATCCTCACCATGTGGTCGAACCATCTATGAACACGTGAATTTATTCTTTCCCTAACATCTTCTGAATCTTTGTTCTAAATCGAACGACGTCGTTATTGATCCTGTCTCTCAGAAAAATTCCAGCTTTGGCCCTCAATCATTGCATTTAGAAAACATTCAACCATCTTCTCTCTTCGGCTCTCGTTACCCATGTCTCAGCTCCATAGAGTACAGTTGGAACAACTACCCCTAGATACAACCCCCTTCATGCTGACATCCCCTACGTTCTACTGCTCATTACACTCTTCAGTCCACCCAACACTTTACACTTTTCCTTCACTCGCGACTTCACCTTAGTTTCCACGAATTCGGTCTACATAAGTGCCCAGGTACGTAAAACACTGAACTTCTTCAAACAATTTTAAGACGCAAATTTTACTCGCATTGACATCTTTTTAACACCCAATTACTTTACTATTACCCTCATACACTCAATCAAACCAAATCACTTGCCTACACAATTCCTCATCCAAATCCGCCACCAGTGTCGTATCGTCCGCAAACAGTCACTGATTCAACTGCCAATTTCGTTCATTCACTCCCATCACTAAGCCACGCCTAATTACACTCTTTCTCACCTCCCTGACCATTTTGTCCATGCGGAGATTGTAGAGCCAGCTAAAAACTACGCAGCTTTTCCTCAGTCCCACTTTTACTGTGAACCTAGCACTCACCTCGCTCCCCACTCTGACACATGCTCTGCTGTCAACATAGAAACTCTGAACCGCTTGCAACAGATTTTCTCCCACTCCATACAAACGCAACACCCTCCACAGCGCTTCCCTGTCGACCCTGCCGTAGGCCTTTTCCAGATCCACGAAGGCCCAGAACACAACCTTTTATTTTGCCAGATACGTCTCAACGATATGACTCTGCAAAAGTCGAATCAGCCCACCCTATACCATTCCTGAAGCCACACTGTTCCTCGTCAATTGCACCATCCGTACTGTCTCTAATCCTTCTGATTTGCACTGTTTTTAAGATTACTGATAACACGTAACAAACTGATACCTTTCACGTTTCAGTATTCATTCATTTTGAAATATTTTGCCCTTTTACAGTGGAACTATTAATAATAATAATAATAATATAGTTATTAAAATATAATATGAATACTGATCATTATAATTGTAATAATAATTTTACCAGTAATTGTATTTATATTATATATAGTAATTTGACTATTTGTGCACAATAATGATTATATTACAATAATACAAATAATGATAATAATAATAATAACCATACTAATAATGATGACGATTACATGAGGATGAGATTAACAGATAGTGAGAAGAAATATTATCGAAATGAAATTGCGACCCGTACCAAAACTAATCCGAAACATTTTTTAAGTTATATTTCGAGCAAAAATAATCAAGATCTGTAACTGGTCCTCTCATGAACGATGTTGGTGAGCTAGAAACGGACGACACCAAAATGAGTGCTCTTCTTAGTGAACACTTTTGTTCTGTATTTACGTTAGAGAATCAGGATATTCCTAATTCATAGGATATCATATCGGAAAGACGAATTGAAAACCTCAGCACAATGAACTTTTTTTTTCCCTGCCAAAGTTACTGAACACATAGATAAATTGAATGTCACAAAATTTCCAGGTCCAGACCAAGTTCATCCCAGAATTCTAAAAAGACTAGAAAAAAATCGCTGTTCATTTGTCAAATATTTTCACCCAATCCTTCACGAATGGCACCTGCCCCTTCAAATGGAAATACGCCAATGTTACCCCAATTGAAAAAAAGGGACAAAAAGTATCCCGGAAACTACCGTCCAATAAGTCTCACCTAAGTGATAGGCGAATTTCTGAAAAGTTTGATAACGGATAAAATTACAGATTTCTAGAATCAAACAAATTGATTGTTGACACTCAGCATGGCTTTAGACATCACCGTTCCTGTCATATAAACCTAGCACTTCTTTTCAAATATATAATAGGAATCCACGACACAAAATCTTCAATCGAAATCATTTACCTTGACTTTCAAGAGGCCTTCGATAGAGTCCCCCACAAGCGTCTAGTTAGTAAATTGCACAGCATCGGTATTCGAGGCGAGCTTAAAATCAGGATAAAATGCTGGCTTACGACCAGACGGCAGCAAGTTGTACTTAACGGAGCTTCCTCCCCTGGGGTAATGTTGCAAGCGGCGTGCCTCAAGGATCCGTGTTTGGTTCAGTACTCTTTACAATATTCATCAACGATCTTGATAGCAATGTACTCTTAAACATTAACAAGTTTACAGAAAATACAATGATAGGTGAAAAGCTGCAAACTGAATTAGAGTGTTAGCTGATCCACCTAGACTTGAACATAACTGTGGATTGATCAGAAAATGGGAAAATGAAATTTAATGTAGACAAATGCAGAGTTATGCCGTAGATCCTTATAACCTCAAGCACAAATAATCAGTGTCAGGAAAGAAGCTCATTCCTTTCACCGAAGAGAGATTTTGGTGTCATCATTAGAAACGACTTAAAAGGTAGCAACAATGTAACGATGCTGCCAAGAAAGGCAACAAAATGCTAGGTATGATATCCCGCACTATCTCGTGTAAAAACCAACACAGTATGCTCAAGTTATACAATGCATTTTTCACACCGCATCTCGAGATTTTTTTTTAATTCTGGTCTCCACACATTGAAAAAATATGTTATCAAATTAAAGAAGGTTCAACTTAGAGTTACCAAACTCAACCCTTCGCTCCGGAATATATCGAACAAAGACAGGGTACGTGAACTCAATCTCATTGGCTAGTGACCCGCCGAGTTAAAGGCAATATGATCGAAGTGTGGAAGATTAAGAAGGGTAAGGAAAACGTCGACCGAGGGAGCCTTTTCACTCTTGATACGCACGGAATGACTAGGAACTCTGGATTCAAAATCGTTGGGAAACGTTCCTCACTAGACATCACGCGCATTTTTTTCCAGTATAGAGTTGTCAAAGAATGGAACAAACTTCCAGCGGAAGTTGTAAACAGCAATACAATCGAAACGTTTAAGTCGCGGCTAGACAAGTACTACATAAATCACCGATAACTAGCTTTTTAAAAAAAACATAAATGGCTCATGAAGCTTTCTAAGACGTTCTACTTCAGAACTAATCCTCCAGCTATGAAAAGGCAACCAAGTTTTGGCTAATACGGCTGCTGATTTTTTCCTACCGCATACAGTCATGGCTTTTCGACCGCCAAACAAACTGAATCGATTCAAATTACTGAAACACAGGCTCAGCATTTTTTTTAACTCCTATGAACGTTTTAAATTGAATACAGGTAAAAAAATACGAAAAATAAGCCCAGGTATAGCAACGCTTAGAAACACTCATGTAAGGCACAGCCGTATTGACGGTGAAATAAAGGAAGAAAAACTTATCGTTTTATTTTGGATGACCGGAAATGAATTCGAACAAAGAACTTGTAACTCTGTGAAAAAGCTGATCTTTAGCTGCGCCATACAACACGGAAATAGATGTCTTCATCGCGGGACCGTTGCCGTTTGGATACCACTGTTGTATAGAGTGTGAAAACATTGCCTTTGGGTACCACTGTTGTATTGAGTGTGAAAACAGGGCCTTTGGATACCACTGTTTTACAGAGTGTGAAAACAGTGCCTTTGGGAACCACTGTTGTATAGAGTGTGAAAACAGGGCCTTTGGGAACCACTGTTGTATAGAGTGTGAAAACAGGGCCTTTGGATACCACTGTTGTATAGAGCGTTAAAACCGGGCCTTTGCATACCACTGTTGTACAGAGTGTGTAAACAGGGCCTGAAAAATACCTCAGTTAAGAGCTCGCTTTCGAAGAAAAAGTGGACGAACTTTGGGACATAGCCAGCTCGGCGCTTAGCTATGAGGCTGATATTTAATTAAAATCATCAAAGGTCAAAACCAATTCAATATTGTCGAGCTCGTATCACCGTTTAGGAAAATTATAGTATCGTCAGCCCAGTGAATGGATGAGAGGACACTGCAACAAGTACTTGTTTCATTGATGTATTGAAAATACAGAAGCGGGCCTAATATAGAGACTTGAGGAACCCCTTCAGAGATGACACGTTCGATAGACAGATTAAAGCTTGGCATACTGTCGTACTAAGCCCGACAACTGATGTGGACTATCAATTACAAATGGTAAGTGCTCTGATACCATATGTTCCCAATTTAATGAAGCAGATTCGAAGGTTGAGACAATCAACGGCTTTTGCCATGTCTACGAATACAGATAATAACTACTTGTTCTCCCAATACGCAGCATAAACACTCCCTCGCAATTGCAGCATCGCTCGTACTTTTCTGCTCTGAAGACCGAACTGGTGTTTGGTAACACCATTAAGCCATTTGATAAAAATGATCAGTCTATTGAACATTATCCTCTCAGAAATTGTGTTTTAAAGAGCATCGTGCAGACGAGTTGCTAGTTTGAAGGTACCTCCCAACCTCCACTCCTGAAGAAGGGAAAAACGTTACCATATTAAAGATAGTCGGAAACTTGTCTTCATCATACGATGTGTTTATTAATTTAGAGAGAGGAAGAGTAATAAAATCAGTTATGTGTTCAACAAAAACCGAGTCCAGCATTTAGGCGACGATTTTTCAACATGAAATGATAATTGATATCATTGGCAACGTATCAGTATCAAGACATACAGAAGACATTAAGCTCTGGCTTAACGAGTTTCACGAGACCAACATATGACAGGGGAATTGCCTGCCACAAGATCCTCAGAATACTTGTAAAATATTCCTAAAACTAATTCGCAACACCATCCGGATCGGCAACTATTGGGTCATTTTGGTGGGCCTTCCCCTGACCATCATCACACAATCTGTGGCACAAGAACCTATTTGTCTTATTGAACATTTTCTCATCATCATTTTCTTATCATCATGACGACACCGACGATACTACAATTTTCAGGTATTTTAAAACAATGAAGATGGGAGTGCTTATATTTCGACTTACATATTGTATTGAATAGGAAATTACAATACTGGTGGAATTGGACTTTGAACGACCGCTAAATTTTCGAAAAGTTGTACAATAAATGTTTCCTTTCTCTGCGACAACAGTAACGCTGTACAGATATAGTTCTGCTATGCACGAGACACGGCCCTAATAAATCTAAAGTAGTGTCCCCCGAAGTTCTTGCACTGGAGATGTAATTGGTGAGTTCTTGCACTGGAGAGTTCTCGATTCCGGGAACACTGAAATTATGAGCCCGAAATTTTAGCATTAAGATGTTAGTTCCATTGAGAAAAGTTGAATAAAAAGATACTTTCTTGATAGAAAACACCTGGTGAGTTGGAATAAACAATCATCATCTGTCAGTCGCTTAAATGTATGAGTAATCCAAATGTCGATCCTAGGAGCTCTGCTCTTCCTTATCCACATAATGACGTTGTAAAGAGAAATCTAAAGTATACGATTTCTCACAGGAATAATCAATTGGTCCACATTTAACCTAATTCCCATCTAATAAGTTGTAGACTTATGTCGACAAGACGCGCGTCGTGATATTTTCATGGTGGAAGATACCCATTCCTAACACAGGTTGAATTGAAAGGTCAACCAATTGCAAATGTAGCAGAAACAAAGTGTCTCACTGTACGAGTAGACCAAAGCCTTAACTGAAAAGATCAGATCTTTTATTAACGAGAAATTATCATGAGATCATCAGGCATCTGTACAAAATTCGACAAGGTCTTACAAATTCTTCAAATAGTCTTTGTACTAGAGCCTTATTCATCCTTATCTGACTAACTGCACAAACGTGTATGCTTCCACCTACAAAACGAATTTAAGATTTATCCTTCATAGTCAAAAACGAGTCATTAGAACACTCTCACCTGCCAGGTGACGTAACCACACTTTGCCCTTAATTTCGTCCATGGAAAATTCTCTGCACTTTCAAAGCATTAGCTGTTTTTTTTCTATGCATATGTAAATTTATGTTTTCCATGTGATAAACATGGGATGAGTAGATGTGATATACAACCTCATGTTGCACCCATTATACTCTCAGTTTCCTAATTAAATGCTCGCTTAACCAGTAAATTGTACTAATCAAGTAAATGTCTGTTGACCATACTTAGAAACCAGTCCTATATTTTACACTTGTACCTAACATATTTTATAGAATGAAACTTACGTTTCGACAACATGTTATTTAATAGTATCAAAAATTTTCCGTTTTTAGTTACTCATTTGTTTTAAGAAATGATGTTTTCAAACGCTGTTTGTGTGAGCATCAAACATATGTGTAGCATTGAGTCACTCTCTCTGACCCTTAATATTTTGCCTTCCCGAATCATGTTCGGCCTCAGCCCAGTACGCACTTGTGAGGCACTTCAAACTTTTGTGTAGGGTGAAGCGAGCGGCATCGTTGTGCTGAACACCGCGCATTCGGCCAAAATGCATGGAAGGCGCGCTCGTGTAAACAAGCGCGTCCTTTTGCAACACTGAAGTTACTATGACTATGATGCACCCCAGCCGATAGGATGAACTGTAGTGTCTTCCTCAATGGAAGGTATTGATGCAAGTATTCCAGTCATTTGTAAATAAAACGTGTCTCACTATTGTGAACCTCACTGTTCAAGCCTGGCAGAGAGTGGGTATTGTGAATCTTGACATTTTTGAATACAAATTTTTAGATAACCTTTAACACGATCTTAGAAAAAAGGCATAAAACTTTTGAATTTTTGTAGCCACAATATTTCCGCAACAATATTATTCCTTGGAATCTTTCAGGTGACGTAGAAGAAAGAATCCCTTCCTGAAATGGCCAGTAATCGAGCAATGTGAATATGCATGAGTGCATGTATTCGGCATGATGGAATTGTAACAAACAATCCCCAAACATGATGTATGAAAGATAATTGCTCTCAAAGTCCCCCATCAAGATGATCATTAACAGTTCTTGAATGTTTCCTTAACCCCATCTCGCCGATCTGATTGGATGGATTTAACTTGAAATTGTACAACAACATTAAAATAGCAATTAGTAAGGCCAATATCTTTAGTGCTGTCCATCTCTATACTTTGTTCTCATGCAAATTGAAATCCAGCTGTCCCTGGTTAATCCTGCGTAATCGTGCGGAAAACAAATTTGAATTTACCTCACCATTTTCATCATCTGCAATAAATTAACTCACATGAATCCCTAGCCAATCCTTTGGAAACAGCATCCCTAGCAACACCATTGGGAACAGCATCCCTAGCAACACCATTGGGAACAGCATCCCTAGCAACACCGTTGGGAACAGCATCCCTAGCAACACCATAGGGAACAGCATCCCTAGCAACACCATTGGGAACAGCATCCCTAGCAACACCATTGGGAACAGCATTCCTAGCAACACCATTGGGAACAGCATCCCTAGCAACACCATTGGGAACAGCGGTAGCAACACCATTGGGAACAGCATCCCTAGCAACACCATTGGGAACAGCATCCCTAGCAACACCATTGGGAACAGCATCCCTAGCATCACCATTGGGAACAGCATCCCTAGCAACACCATTGGGAACAGCATCCCTAGCAACACCATTGGGAACAGCATCCTTAGCAACACCAATGGGAACAACAAAGAAGTTAGTTACGCTAATTTGTGATCACTTATTTAAGGAAAGCGTTGGGGACATTTTGGAACCTTGCGTGTATTTTCCATGTTATATCTTTTAGTACGAAAACCAAAAACGATGTACTGTATATACAATACTCTGCTCTGATTCAGGACGGTTGGTATGCCTGATCACAATACTTAGTAAGGCGTACGGCGAACTAACCAAAGGAAGTCAGTGTGTGGGTGTACAACTTGGAAGTAGTCACAATTACAAGACGATATTACGTAAATCATGTTAATTAAAAAAAAACACACAGAGCCGACTAACATATATGGGCCAAGGGCTTGTTGTTGTTTTCGAACAATTGTAAACACTTGTAAACTCGATTATTTCAGACATTTATTTTGATCATACACGCTAACCACTCCGCCGTGACCGAGTGGTTACCGTAACCGACAGCAGTGCCAGCCTCTGGTGCTGCATGTCACGAGTTCGAGCCTCGGCAAGGACACGGCGGTCTTGCGGTGGGGGATTGGGCGCCTCCCCCTCTGTGTTAGCCTAACTTAGCCACCCTCCTAACTAAGGGGCAACAGCTGTATGTCAATACATATGTTTATACATATATGGGTTACCCAACTTGACAAAATCGTCAGCTGGACGAACATCCATTCGGTAAACTGGCTAGACTATCCTAAAATCGTCGACTTGACTACTTTGATACGTATAGTTTCTTTTAGTGCTACGTAACCCAACCTACCTGATAATAAGAGAAGGGGAAACTTTGACCCTGAAAGTAGAAGACTCATCTTTGTATCAGTTGACAGGGAGTCGGTGCCCGAGGGAAAGAGAGATCAACTCACTGGGAGTTCTCGTGCGCCATTTCAAGCGCATGTTATGGAAGAACATTAACGACAGAACAGATTAAAACGAGTACATAGACATGGCTAGTTCTTACAACGATTATAGCCTGCCAATCTAACGTACTGAATCCATTTATGCCTATGATATATAAATACGTAATTGGTATCATGGTATACTCACTAGGCTATTACGTATCCACCTCCGAAATGTGCGCATAAATAATGTTATTTATTACAAATATTCACAGTTCGTGCAATACCAAACACTGGTTTACGTGCTGTCACGGTTCAGACGCGAATAATCAGACCATCGTCAACCCAACAACCCCCCCCCTCTCAATCCATCTAGTCGTAAACTCCATCACGAGCATGCTAGACGCAGCGTTCTACACTCGAACACAAGCATGCTAGACGCAGCGCTCAGCACTCGAACACAAGCATGCTAGACGCAGCGCTCTACACTCGAACACAAGCATGCTAGACTCAGCGCTCTACACTCGAACACAAGCATGCTAGACGCAGCGCTCTACACTCGAACACAAGCATGCTAGACGCAGCGCTCTGCACTCGAACACAAGCATGCTAGACG
>SDVV010011449.1:0-15843 GCA_016164225.1 Gammarus roeselii | reverse complement strand
TATGTCGCATCTTACAATTTATTAGATTCAAAATTTAAATATGGGACTTTTGTCTTCTATACGACTAAATTCCGCAATAACCAAATGCCAAAATTTACAGATATTAGTTTTGTTTGCCTGAACTCAGGAATTGCGATAAGCAACACCATCCCTAAGAGATGTCCTTCTGACATCTCGCATGAAACTTGGAATGCTCTTGTAGAACCAATCACATGTGTACAGAGACTTACTCTACTGAACACTAGGGAAAACTATTATCAGGTGACTGGGCGTGGAGCTCCCTTACATTTGCGCTTATCAAAATTTCACAATACCTTTGGAAATTCCGATCGAGACTCTAGATCAGCTACGGGAGTTCTATCCTTGGGAGAGGTCACTCTGACGTCTCACCTTGAAGTGCGACAGCCTTCGAGGATCCACTTGTGTGCAGAAGACCTAACCTTCTGAGCACATGGGAAGGACCACTACCTAGGCAACTGGGTGTGCTGCTCCTACTAAATGTGCACATACGTGTCAAAATTTAAATACCCTTATGCTCTTTTGAACTTGACTCAATGCCTAGTTGGAGTCCATCTGACCCAACCACTGGGGCAAGCCGACAGGAGCGTATGGGCGTGTCCGTCTCTACTCGACAGTCTGAGATACGACCGCCTGAAACCGAAATTCGCCGCATCTCCTCTTGTTCGCCCCGTTCCTGAACAAGTCAACCTGACTCGCGACCCTTTTTTTCTCCGGGGTTGAAATGCTTCGGGTAGTAGTAGGGTAGTAACTAGTATGGCGGTGATGGTAGTTATGGTTTCTCTCCTTTCTATCCATACAACCTACTTTTTCTGTATGTGTGAGTGAACCGCTAAAGCCTTGTTGACTATCCCTCACTTTTCTTTCACGTCTTTCAAGAAAACACTCGACATGAGCACTCGTATTCGTTTGTTTTCTTTACTCTAATCTAATCTAATCTAATCTGTTCCTCTATCAGTCACAGTTGTACCTTACGCTACTCCCTCAGCCACAGTCGTACCTCACATTGCTCGTCTATCAGCCACAGTCGTACCCCACAATATTCCTATGTCAGCTATAGTCATTCCTCACACTACTCCTTTATCAGAGTCGTACCTCACACTACTCCTCTATCAGTCACAGTCGTACCTAACACTACTTCTCTATCAGCCACAATTATACTGTACACTGCTCTTCTATCAGCCACAGTCGTACCGTACACTATTCCTCTCTCAGCCACAGTCGTACCATACACTACTGATCTATCAGCAACAGTCTTATCCTACACAACTCTTCTCTCAGTCACAGTCGTACCTTACACTACTCCTCTCTCAGCCACAGTCGTACCTTACACTACTGCTCTATAAGCCACAGTCGTACCTTACACTAAGGCTCTATCAGTCACAGTCGTACCTTACACTACTCCTCTCTCAGCCACACTCGTACCTTACACTACTCTTCTCTCAGCCACAGTCGTACCTTACACTACTGCTCTATAAGCCACAGTCGTACCTTACACTAAGGCTCTATCAGTCACAGTCGTACCTTACACTACTCCTCTATCAGCCACAGTCGTACCTTACACTACTGCTCTACCAGCAACAGTCGTACATTACACTTCTCTTCTAACAGTCACAGTCGTACCTTACACTACTGCTCTATCAGCCACAATCGGATATTACACTACTTCTCTAACAGACACAGTCGTATCTAACACTACTGCTCTATCAGTCACAGTCGTACCTTACACTACATGCTCTATCAGCAACATTCGTAACTCACACTACTCCTCTAACAGCCACAGTCGTACATTACACTACTCCTCTAACAGCTACAGTCGTATCTTACACTACTGCTCTCTTAGCCACAGTCGTACCTTACACTTCTGCTCTATCAGCCAAAGTCGTACCTTACACTTCTGCTCTATCAGTGACAGTCGTACCTTACACTACTGCTCTATCAGCCCACAGTCGTACCCTACACTACTGCTCTATCAGCCTCAGTCGTACCTTACACTACTCCTATATCAGTCACAGTCGTACCTTACACTACTGCTCTATCAGCAACAGTCGTACATTACACTTCTCTTTTAACAGTCTCAGTCGTACCTTACACTACTGCTCTATCAGCCACAGTCCTACTTTACACTACTCCTCTAACAGCCACATTCGTACCTTACACTACTGCTCTATCAGCCACAGTTGTACATTACACTACTCCTCTAACAGCCACAGTCGTACTTTACACTACTGCTCTATCAGCCACAGTCCTACTTTACACTACTCCTCTAACAGCCACAGTCGTACCTTACACTACTGCTCTATCAGCCACAGTTGTACATTACACTACTCCTCTAACAGCCACAGTCGTACTTTGCACTACTGCTCTATCATCATTTATGTCCCGTTCCGTGCTGGTTATTTCACACTCGTCCATCCGTTTACAGGGCAGCCCACAGTATCTCCATAAGATACCAACACAATCTTTGCCTGCCAGACTCTCTCGTCAAGTATAGTGAAACATATCACCACCATTCGCCAAACTATCCGCCGCCTCTCTGTGGGCCCATCCGATTCGTCATCATTTGTATCCATGCCCCTGCCAGCGCAGCCAATCTTTCCCCCGAGCGCAGTCGTCGCCGCCTTTGGCTGTGACACCGGACACCTGCCTGGTAATTTGTGCTTGGTTTCCGTGCTTTTGCTGCGATGGGGAGTCAAATTGTCAGTCGTCTCGTGGCAATGTGCGCCGAATGGACGCTTGACGTACATTGAGAAGGATTGAAGAGATGGAGAGTGATAGTCAATGTTGATAACTCTTAAATGACGTATCGGTGTCAGGTGAACAAATACTTCGGTTACGTTGACATACTTTTAGACAGGGCTATGTTTTTTTAAGGCCCATTATTAAAGTGTGAAGATTATTGTTCTCTTTATTGACTATAATACTCTAATCATTCCAAATCCATTTTATCACAACTTTTTGTCTTCATTGTTTGTGTCCCGAAGAAAGTATTTTTGTTAGTTCGAAGCTCTCACAGCCAGGTCGAAGTTTTCAGGGCCACTCTGTTATCGTCCACGGAAGCCTGGGCTAATCCAACGTGAGCGAACTGACGAACTCGACTTTCCAGAGGTTTTCTTTCATCAAAGGGAAGACAAATAGAGTGACAGGAGCTCTACCTGTCTTTTGGAAGGAAATGGCGCTCCAGTGCTTCATTTCCAGTCCAGTTGACATCGAATACTGGAAAATAGTAGCTGCCATATTAAGAATTCCCCAAAAAGTATTCATAAAATATTCAGTAACGTAGGGAGTTCAATTATATCGTGTCTAATGAGTATTTCGTATAACTTGCGTGCAGGCAACCAAGGTTATATTTTAAAATGTTTTGTCAGTACAAGAAACGAGACCATGCGTGTACTGTGGTATACCTAATGAATGACAGAGTAGCTTTTCAGACCTGCGTCGAAAAAATGTGATAAACAAGTTGTTCACTAATGAGCCTGCACGTATTTACAGGGAAAATAATAAAAGATGATAGTAAAATGTATAATACTCAATTGGTAACCAATTGATTAATGAACCTGCGCATATTGACAAGGAAAAGCATAATAAATGAAAGTGAAATGTATAATCCTCAATTGCTAACAAATTTAGGGCGTAATATTTTTCGCTGTTTCTGCTTGGTAGAGGATTTCGTGAGAGTATCCTTGATTTTAGTATTATGTTCCTCATATACCAAATTTGGGTAGTATAGCAATTGTTAAACAGCGAAGAATTGACAGTACAATCTATATTTCCAGTTCTTTGAAGTGTATCCTAAACAATGCCATAATCATCATATTATGTGTTAATATACAGTAAATTTGTACTTCGTTCCCCTTCGAAAATATCATCACTAATAATCACGAGCAAACGAGATTGGTTGACATGGCCTATGGCTTGACTAATTCTGGGTAAAGTCTTCTTCCTAAGAGTCCACGGCTTCTTGTGTTGCAGTAGCTATGCTGACAATACAATGATTTAAACAATAAGCAAACAAGATATCAATGACATCCGATATCATTGAAGACAAAATAACGTTAATCCGATTAACATTTCTTGTCATATATTGATCAATTTCATTCACTTAGGACTGCAAACTGTGAATGACATGAGGGCGCGTTAGTAAGGGGTTTTCTTTCAGTTGTAAGAGGCAACTTCCAGCGTTGCATTCCTGGGATGGAGTGCAAGTTTCCACGAACTGACCTCCTCTAATCGAGTCATTATTTAATCTGTGTTATGCCTTTTGATATATTTAAAACAACATGTCACGATAGCTTATGAAGAAGGTATCTTGGATTACACACCTTGTGCTTTGGTAGTCCAACGCAAGCATGGCATCCAAAATGCGGTCACACTCCTTCAGGGCAGAGCAGTGCATTGTGCCACTCAGCATCCTTGGGCTATGATAATGCAACGCAAGCATGGCCTCCGTAATGCGGACACACTGCTTCAGGGCAGAGAAGTGCATTGTGCCTTTCACCATCCTTGGGCTATGATAATGCAACGCATGCATGGCATCCATAATGCGGTCACATTCTTTCAGGGCAGTGCAGTGCATTGTGCCACTCAACATCCTTCGGCTATGATAATGCAACGCATGCATGGCATCCGTAATGCGGTCACACTCCTTCAGGGAAGAGCAGCGCATTGTGCCACTCAACATCCTTGAGCTATGATAAAGCAACGCATGCATGGCATCGTAATGCGGTCACACTTCTTCAGGGCAGAGCAGTGCATTGTGCCACTCAACATCCTTGGGCTATGATAATGCAACGCATGCATGGCATCGTAATGCGGTCACACTTCTTCAGAGCAGAGCAGTGCATTGTGCCACTCAACATCCTTGGGCTTTGAAAAGGCATATTATGCATGACATCCGCAATGCGGTCACACTTATTAAGGGCAGAGCAGTGCATTGTGCCACATATCATCCTTGGGCTATGATAATGCAACGCATGCATGGCATCCGTAATGCGGTCACATTCCTTCAAGGCAGAGCAGTGCTTTGTGTCACTCAACGGCTCGCATTAACACGTATAGAGTTGATACCATCGAAAACATACTTAAAAACATCGATGCTGGACTTGTCAAAAAAAAGGTCAAAAAACGTAAACGATATCATACCAACATCTCCGCCAGCAGTGCCCGACGAAACGACACAGCGACCTCTGCCCGTTACAACACGAGATATGTACACAACATCTACGAGTGCCCATCAAAACACCACCCCAGGTCTCAGCAAAAAAGTTCCTGTCATCATTCCAGTCCGAGTTAGAGGCAGTAGTCCCAGCTCCGCTAGTAAAACCCGTGTAAACGCAAACGAAAGTCCTGACTCCGACACAAGATCTAAGAGCAGAAGCAAAGTAAGTCAAGCAAATCCAGTCAAAGTGACTAGGGTACTCTCAAATAATACTACGTGAACTCTAGAAGTCTCAGAGACAAAATCGATGAATTAGGTATCCTTGCATTGAATGAAAGAATCGACATAATAGCAATCACAGAATCGTGGATGAAATTGAGCACCAGGCGGTATTTAGGCGAAATTACTCTTCCCGGTTACTCATTATTTCACGAAGATAGACAAGACCGAGAGGGCGAAGGAGTGCTGTTTATCATGAAAAACACTCTGCAAAGATTAGAAGTTACCATTTCAAACAACAGGCACGACATAGTATCAATCCAAATAGTCGGTAAACATATAAAATGTCAAATTACTCTCGTCTATCGCTTCCCTAAAAGCAAGGTTGCAGATGATATCGATCTGTACAACACCCTCGTCGATGTTGTCACAACACAACACAGTATTGCGGTTGGCGACTTCAATATCCCCGACATTGATTGGGAATCAGACGAAGGCACTGCCACTGGCCAACGCCTGATTGATTTTGCAGATGATAAGTTCATGACTCAAATGGTGAAGACAACTACAAGAGGTAGCAACATTCTTGATCTTCTATTTAGTGCAAGCGACTCGCATGTCACGAACGTCGAAGTAGGCGAACCACTCGGAACTAGTGACCACAACTGTATCCGTTTTTTGATAAAGCTCGAGTTGAAAACATCAACAAACTGCGAAAAAGTCCCTAACTTCAGATTAGCTAATTTTGATGGCTTAAGAGAGTCAATGGTGTCAGCAAATATAACCCTCGGACAAGATGTCAATCAATCGCTTGACTTTTTCTTGACAGCACTCAAAACTATCGAACATTAGCATATCCCGCGCAAAAACAGGCGATCAGCAGTCTATCAGCCCAAGTACTGGAAAAGGGGATTGCAGCGCCTTCATTCACGAAAAAAAAGTAAAGCACTCGGTAAAGCAGCAACATCCACATGACGACGTAGCAAAAAATTACTACAAAATTAGCATACGAGATCTAAAGAGGGTCCTTAAACGTAAGAAGAAAAATGATGAAAATGAAATTGCTGTCAATGCTAAAACTTATCCGAAACCATTTTTTAGTCATATTTCGAGAAAAAAAATCAAAATCTCTAATAGGTTCTCTCGAAAATGATGTTGGTGAGCTAGAAACGAACGACACCACAATGAGTGTTCTACTTAATGAATACATTTGCTCTGTATTTACGTTAGAGAATCAGGATATTCCTAACCCTGAGGATATCATAGCGGCAAAACAAATTGAAGCCCTAACTACAGTGAACTTCACCCCCGCCGAAGTTATTAAATATATAGATAAATTGGGAGTCACCAAATCTCCAGGTCCAGACCAAATTTATCCCAGAATTCTATTAGAGACTAGAAACGAAATTGACGAACATTTATCAAACCTTTTCACCCAATCTCTCACAAATGGCACCTGCCCCTCTGAATGGAAAGAGGCCAATGTTACCCCTTTTTTACAAGGGGACAAAAAGTGTCCCGGCAACTACCGTCCAACTAGTCTCAGCTCAGTCATTGACAAGTTGATGGAAAGTTTGATAACGGATAAAATTACAGAATTCTTTGAATCAAACAAATTGATTGGCGACTCCCAGCATGGCTTTAGACACAACCGTGCCTGTATTACAAATCTGCTACTCTTTTTCAGAAATATAATCGAACTCCACGACACAAAATCTCCAATCAATATCATTTACCTTGACTTTCAAAAGGCCTATGATAAAGCCCCCCACAAGCACCTAATTATTAAATTGCACAGCATCGGTATACGAGGCGAGCTTCACAACTGGATAAAATGCTGGCTTGCGGACAGACGGCAGCGAATTGTACTTAACGGAGCTTCCTCCCCCTGGGACATGCCTCAAGGATCCGTGTTAGGGCCAGTTCTCTTTATAATATTCATAAACGCTCTCGATAGCAACGTACTCTCAAACATTAGCAAGTTTGCAGACGATACCAAGATCGGAGGAAAAGTGCAAACTGAACTAGAGTGTCAGCAGATCCAACTAGACTTGAACAAAATGGTTGATTGGTCAGAAAAGTAGCAAATGAAATTTAATGAGGACAATTGCAAAGTTATGCACTTAGGTCCTCATAACCCCAAACACGAATATTCAATGTCTGGAAAGAAACTCATTCAAGTCACCGAAGATAGAGATTTAGGTATCATCATTGGTAACGATTTAAAAAGCAGCAAGCAATGTAACGATGCTGCCAAGAAAGGCAACAAAATGCAAGGTATGATATCCCTCACTATCTCGTACAAAAACCAACACAGTATGTTCAAGTTATTGAATGCATTTGTTAGACCGCATCTCGAGTATGCCGTTCAATTCTGGTATCCATTCCTTAGAAAAGACGTTATTAAACTTGAGAAGGTTCAACGTAGAGCTACCAAACTCATCCCCTCGCTGCAAAATAAATCGTACGAAGACACGCTTTGTGAACTCAATCTTTATTCGCTAGAGAAACGTCGAGTCAGAGGCGACATGATAGAAGTGTGGAAGATTATGAATCGTAAGGAAAACGTCGACCGAGCGAGCCTTTTCGCTCTAGATACAAACGGAGTGACTAGGAACAATGGATACAAAATCGTTGAGAAATGTTTCTCACTCGACATCACGCGCAATTTTTTCACGTATGGAGTTGTCAAAGAATGGAACAAACTTCCAGCGGAGGTTGTAAACAGCAATACAATCGAAACGTACAAGTCGCTACCCGATAATGTTTACATAAATTGCCGATAAATAGCTAAACCGTTCCCTTTCCTGTTGTTATAAAATAAACAGAAATGTCAAACGACGCTCTCTTAGACGTTCTACTTCAGAACAAATCCTCTTGCTATCAAAAGGCAACCAAGTTTGGACCAATGGGCCTCCTAGACATTCTACTCCAGAACTAACTCTCATGCTATCAAAAGGCAACCTAGTTTGGGCCAATAGGTCTGTTGTTGAATTCCTAGACTTGTAAACACTTGTAAACATCCTTGGGCTATGATAATGCAACGCATGCATGGCATCCGTAATGCGGTCACACTCCTTCAGGGAAGAGCAGTGCGTTGTGCCACTTAGCATCCTTGAGCTATGATAATGCAGCGCATGCATGGCATCCGTAATGCGGTCACACTTCTTCAGAGCAGAGCTGTGCATTGTGCCGCTCAAAAGATTATAATTCATGAACTCTTGCAATGGTGAATTAAAGCAGTTAGTGGACATTTCCCTCGCTCTTAAAAAGGATAGTTTGAGAATATTGAACGTACAAATATTAATGACCTCACTTTGATGGGCTGATGAACGTGTTCAGTCGTGTTTGTCGGTCTGTTAATCTCACGCCGTGAATAGTTATTGAATGAGAATATGAACGCGGTGAGACGGCCCTCCCGCACTCCATCAACAAACGGGACAATTTCATCGGCTGATGTGCTCGGAGTGCAATTGCGATTCGGTGTCTCCTGTCAGTCAGTGCCGGACCAAGTGTCTCCTGTCAGTCAGTGCCCGACCAAGTGTCCCCTGTCAGTCAGTGCCCGACCAAGTGTCCCCGGTCAGTCAGTGCCCGACCAAGTGTCCCCTGTCAGTCAGTGCCCGACCAAGTGTCTTCTGTCAGTCAGTGCCCGACCAAGTGTCCTCTGTCAGTCAGTGTCCGACCAAGTGTCACCTGTCAGTCAGTGCCCGACCAAGTGTCTTCTGTCAGTCAGTGCCCGACCAAGTGTCCTCTGTCAGTCAGTGCCCGACCAAGTGTCTCCAGTCAGTCAGTGCCGACTAAGTGTCCCCTCTCAGTCAGTGCCCGACCAAGTGTCTCCTGTCAGTCAGTGCCCGACCAAGTGTCTCCTGTCAGTCAGTGCCCGACCAAGTGTCTCCTGTCAGTCAGTGCCCGACCAAGTGTCTCCTATCAGTCAGGGCCCGACCAAAACAATAAAATGATTTTTTATACCTTAGAACTACAATATAGCTTTTAATCCGATCAGTTATTTTGGTCAGGGTATAATAACCATTACCGATATTTCATTACAAGTATTATTTTATTAACTCCAACAATCATTTAAATTATAGAAAAAATAGTATTAAAAATAGATATTTTATCTCCATCTTAGTTCTGATAATTTTTTTGTGTTGAAAATAAGATGAGTTCATGATTGAACGTGTGATGCAACTTTGTTGCAACATAAAATAGCTGAAAACTCGTACGTGACAACACTAAAATAAAAACCTTCTTTACTTGCAATGACAAAGCATAATGTTTATCAGTAGTCATATTTCCTCCCCATGTTGAAGAGGGCAGACCGAATTTGACAAGTACATTAGTAGAATTCTAGAGATTTTTCGTTAATATGACGGGTTACAGCGCTTATATAGCGGGTTGTATATCAAATTGGAAACATCATACAATTACAATAATTTCATCTGTGATAAATCAATCATATATCCAGGTTAAATTATTGCAAATCAATGTTCACTGCAGATTCTCGTATGAGTGCTAGGCTTAGAGTTTATTACCCAATTTTTCAATATTTGGGTAAAAGCTTCGAAGGCTTTTGGAACTTTTTCAATTGCGGCCGCGTAATAGTCCCCATTCCCGTCTCCGTTAGTTTATGAGAGCCTCTTTACGCTCAAAAGCTTTTCGACGTCAATGACACTCGAAGGCATAAGAGCCTGTCCGTCACTGGCCTGAGACTGCAGCCGAGAGAGCCGGTTATACCTTTCATGGGACACTTTGCTGAAGGTTATGAGAAAACTAAGATGAATGGTGATGGACGGGTCGATCATTGCACGAAAGCCTCTACTCTCGGGAGCAAAGTTATCGTCTCGTGATCGATTCTGCTTATCGTGTTTGTTCGAGCGATCATGCTTCACGATACTTACTTAGTTCCCGATTGTGACTTTTTGATGAACGGACTAGGAAAACTTCTAATGAAATACTGACGTCAATCTGCTTCATTTTAATGTTATGCATTATTTTCGTAGCATTGCTGTTGTCCAACGTAAGATAGAGTAGCTGAACGTTTCAACGTAAACAGATCAAGTTACTAAGTCCTGATAACATCACGTCCATCCGAATGCTATTCAATGGTTTTGATGGCAGCGATGAAGCGGTTCAAAACAGACACAATGTTTGTAAAAACTTGAGTTAAAGTGACTTCAGGCACCGATATATGTTTATGGCCAATCGCGCTCTTTCCGATACAAATTGACGGAGTGAGTATCCGTGCAATGGACAAAAAGAGTCACATAATAAAAATCACAGAATAGGGAAAAAATATAGACCAAGATATTAATTAGGCCCTTTGCTCTCCTGTGCTACTCACTACTTCGCACAGGTAGACGAGGCTCTTAGAGGAGAGGAGTAATGTTCCTCGTGAAAAAATACAAATATTAGAAGGAAGTATTCTAGAAAACAGACACGATGTAGTATCCACACTCACGAAGTAGGCAAATATGCAGTTTCAAATAGCGCCCTCGTCTTCCGCCCCCCAAAAAGCACGGTATGGGATAGTATCGTATCAACACCCTATTCGATGCACTCACAACACATAACGGTATTGTGCAAGGAGACTCAAATATTCCAGATATTGACTGGGAAACCGACTCATCTACTGCCACTGGCCAATGCTAGATTGATTTTTCTAACGATACTTTATGACCAAAACGATAAACAACCCTACATTATGAAGCAGCTTCTTTAATCTCCTTTCTGGGTTAGGCAACTCTTAAATCGTGAACGTTGAATTGGGAACCACTCAAAATCCGACACCATGACTGTATCCGATTTATGAAAGAGCTAGAGTGGAATACATCAACAGACTACGATAAAATCACTTACTTAAGCGTAATTTGGTTTACCAAAGATTGAGGCTATAACCGAAAATAGCCCACGGATGTGTCGTGAATAAATCGCAAATCAGCGTTTTACTTCAACCAAAAGATATTGAACTTGTTCACATCCCTCGAAAAATACATCCGATCAGCAGTAAATATCCTAAGTTTTGGAAAGAAGAACTGCGACATATCCAATTTCAAAGGAACGCAACGCATTTGTGATATCAAGAACAACCACGTGATGAATATGCAAAAACAAAAACTAAATCGACAAAAAAATTATATAGAAGTTTCTGAGAAAATAACAAAGATTATGGTAACAAAATTACTTTGTTTCTGGGAAAATGATTTCTGTGTTATGTTTTGCGTAAAAAAACTACAAGGTATGTAAAAGGATTCCTTGAAAACAACCGCAGAGAACAAGGAACAGACGACAGAGCAAAGCGCACCCTTTGAAACGTAAACGTCCAATCCTCGAAGAATTACAGCAGAAAGACGAAACGATGCTCTCGGCACAGTACGTTGTTCTCTTGTCGAAGTAATGGGCTATATAAATAGGTTGAAAGTTGCAATACATTCAGAACCATACAGAGCTTATCCCAGAATACAGATGGACACAATGAGGGAAATCGACTAACCCTCCTCACAAATCGCCCCCATTCTCACATAAATTCTACACGCCCATCTCATTGGATTGAGATCAACGTTATGACACTTTCTCAATATAAGCGAGGATGTCCTGACAATATCAGACTAATAAATTTCATCGATGTCATTAGCAAATTGTCGGAACGTCTGATTTCAGATAAAATTGCATAATTTTAGAAACAAACAGTGGTATGGGAAAATCTCAGTACGGCTTTAGCCACAATATGATTGTTCCTGTCATACGAACATATTAAAAAAATAAAAATATATAAATAAAATTAACGCCGCAAAATCCGTAATCATATCATTTAACATGATACCCAGAAGGCTTTCCTAAAAGTTCCTCTGCCACGCTTAGTTAGCATATTGAACAGCATCGGTAGTCGAGGATTCCTATGCTGGCGTTGGGACGGATGTGCTTACCAATGCTTCGATCCTCTCCTTTGCGTAGACTCCGCCATGGCGCGCTGGCTCTTGCCGAGACAATTATTTTGAGTTTTAAGTTAGGCAGGCTAATTCTAGTCGTTTTGGTGGATGGAAGCACCAGGTATGCAATGATACAACATTGTATTCTTGGTGGAGTTTATTGTTTTTCTCCTCGAGGCAATGTAATTAGCGGCGTGCCTAAAGGTATTCGTTACGTTCAGTCCATTTCATAATTTTCATAAGCGAGCTCGAAACGATACAAACTTTAAGATTCGTATCCACTGGACGCAAAACACCGGCGTCATGAGTGACACTCCTGGCGTCCACTCTTGCCTTCCTCGCACCGGGCGTATACACCGGACAACCTGGTGCGCTCCAATGTTGACATTGACTACATGATTTCATCGTTTTCTTATAGAAACGCCGAAACACCACAGAGTTGGTGCATATACATCAGCACATCCTGCTCCAAACTTTTTTGATGCATTTTGTTTCTTCTTCTAAGCTGGGATCGAAGGGGTTGATCTTCCTCCTAACTACTTCTACAGTTATCCTCGGAACAACTTGCTGGACTTGCTGGTATGAGAAGGAGTTCCATCATCGCGTTATTATTCCCATAACTGTCTTTATACTCGCTGCTGTTTACAATCCACAAACAAGAACGTTCTCATCTATGAACAATTTTGTTGCTTCTTTGTTCCAGTCAACGAAGTCGGTTTGGAAAACTTTTGAAGCGCCGGTCGCAGCCAAACTCACCTCTTGCCACCTCAGGGCGCACCATGGAGGTATAATACCCTTTTATACCTCTATGGGCCGCACTGACATGAAGAGCGGGAAGCAAGCGAAGGAATACTCTACCGTCCGACACTGCTCGCGACATACGTGAGCACAATTTCTGGTAAGTGGATGAGCTGGCGGAGTGTGTTGAGCCAAAAAACAGGTGTTGGCCCTCATGACACCGGTGTTTTGCGCCCAGTGTATACGGAGCTTACGACAAGAGGACAGTGCAAATTAAACTTAATATCAGCGGATCCAATTAAACTTGAACGAATTTGTTGATTGGTCTGGAAAGTTGGGATTGATATCCGAAAGCGGCATACCATTGTTTCAGCACAATGGTCAGCATATCCCATGCAGTGATGCTTTATGTTTGATGGAAACCGATTTATCAACGATAAGAGAGTTTCAGGTGCCATCATTGACAACGATTCAAAAGTAGCAAGCACTGTAACGATGTTGTCAAATAAGCCAATAAAATGTTAGGTATTATATCCCGCACCATCCCGCACAGGAGCAGACATAGTATTCCCAATTGATACAATGCGTTCTCGAGAAAATATGTTATTACTTAACAGATGGTTCAACATGAAGCTGTCAAACTTATTCCCTCGCTGCCCAACAAAACGTATGAAGATCTCCAACTTCTTTCCCTGGAGAAGCGCCAAGTTAGAGGTAAGATTACAGAAGTGTGGTAGAATATAAAGATTATGAAAAAGACGACCGAAGGGGCTTTTTTACTATAGATGTGAGAACAGTGACCTGGAACGATGATCAGCACACCATTGGTGAGCGCGTCACTAATGTGTTACTTCTTCAATACTCAACTAATTACACCAGAATAGCTGTTACTCTGCTTATAGTGCACCACGTTGAGAAACAGTGCCTTTTATTACGGTCATCATGTTTTTTTATATATGCCTCATGGAGTTTCTGTGCGATTAAATCAGTACAGGCCATCAGTACTGGCACGGTTAGGATGGTTCATGGCATTGGTACGTACTTGTTGCAAATTGGTGATCAGCAAAGATACCGGTCGCCATTGGTACACCGGGGAACGAAACTGAGATTTTCTCAACTCAACAACGTAGGTCAGGGACTTTCTCCTCATATTCAGATTTCATTTGTTTCGAGCAGCATAGTTAAAGGCAATTCCCTTCTAAAGCCTCTCTTTTTCTTGGTCCCCTACTCCAAATGCTACACAGATACACAATGCTTTGATCTCGGCTCCCACTCATGACCCGAAGTGTGTGTTACGGAATCCTGGCCGGACCCGATTGTGATTCAGAAAAATAATTTGGTATGTGTGTGTGAGTTCATGAGAGAAGTGAAAGGTGAGCCTTGCCGTGAGCCACCAACCTTATTGAAAATTCGGTCTTTCGTCAGTATCTGTATCTGTTTTCATAGCAGCCAGAACTCTATTGAACATGTTCCCATAACACACACAAGACCTGTTATGAGAAGCATTTATTATCGGCATCCAAACCTAGGTCCTCTGTGTGATAGACGGAGGACCTAGGTCCTCGGTGTGATAGACGGAGGACCCAGGTCCTCGGTGCGATAGACGGAGGACCTAGGTATTCGGTGTGATAGACGGAAGACCTAGGTCCCCGGTGTGATAGACGGAAGACCTAGGTCCTCGGTGTGATAAACGGAGGACCTAGGTCCTCGGTGTGATAGACGGAAGTCCTAGGTCCTCGGTGTGATAGACGGATGACCTAGGTCCTCGGTGTGATAGACGGAAGACCTAGGTCCTCGGTGTGATAAACGGAGGGCCTACGTCCTCGGTGTGATAGACGGAAGTACTATGTCCTCGGTGTGATAGACGGAAGACCTAGGTCCTCTGTGTGATAAACGGAGGACCTAGGTCCTCAGTGTGATACACGGAAGTCCTAGGTCCTCGGTTTGATAGACGGAGGACCAAGGTCCTCGGTGTGATAGACGGAGGACCTAAGTCCTCGATGTGATAGACGGAAGACCTAGGTCCTCGGTGTGATAGACGGAAGACCTAGGTCCTCGGTGTGATAGACGGAGGACCTAGGTCCTCGGTGTGATAGACGGAGGACCTAGGTCCTCGGTGTGATAGACGGAAGACCTAGGTTCTCGGTGTAATAGACGAGGACCTAGGTCCTCGGTGTGATAGACGGAGGACCTAGGTCCTCGGTGTGATAGACGGAGGACCTAGGTCCTCGGTGTGATAGACGGAGGACCTAGGTCCTCGGTGTGATAGACGGAGTGTGCCATGTTTACATATGATGAGTCATTGATGACATGCATGCGTGCAGGCAGCCTAACTTTCCTTTGCGTACAACAACCATGAAGCCAGACTTGAGGCAGGCTCGAAGGGGCTAAGCCTATGTAGGCTCAGTATATCAGGTGAGCAGGCTCTTAAACAGTTGAAGACTGCAGGTGGATTAAAGCTCTGCCAAGAACGCTTTCACTAAATTCAATTCGTACTTTGCAAGCAATCGTAAAGCTCTTTTAAATGCGCCTGGATTTGGAATGAAGATTTGCTGCGAGATGCTTTTCGTCAACATTCGCTGTGTACACAGAGTAGGTTTTTTCAGAGGAAGGATGGATTACCATCAATAGGAGCATGATCAGTGGGACTACACGACGTGAAGTGCAGCAACGAAGTTAACGACACAAATACCAGAGTTTTTGTCTTTCAGCATTTAATGATGGATATCTATGGTAAAGACTTAGGGCTGCATATCGCTCATCGTATTCCCGAGAGAGATATAT
>SDVV010011448.1:0-15843 GCA_016164225.1 Gammarus roeselii | reverse complement strand
GCACACTTATTTCTGACCTGACTGAGTAGACATGGATGAAAGTAAGCACTGAAGACCATTGCACACTTATTTCTGACCTGACTGAGTAGACATGGATGAAAGTAAGCACTGAAGACCATTGCACACTCATTTCTGACCTGACTGAGTAGACCTGGATGAAAGTAAGCACTGAAGACCATTGCACACTTATTTCTGACCTGACTGAGTAGACATGGATGAAAGTAAGCACTGAAGACCATTGCACACTTATTTCTGACCTGACTGAGTAGACATGAATGAAAGTAAGCACTGAAGACCATTGCACACTTATTTCTGACCTGACTGAGTAGACATGGATGAAAGTAAGCACTGAAGACCATTGCACACTTATTTCTGACCTGACTAAGTAGACATGGATGAAAGTAAGCACTGAAGACCATTGCACACTTATTTCTGACCTGACTGAGTAGACATGGATTAAAGTAAGCACTGAAGACCATTGCACACTTATTTCTGACCTGACTGAGTAGACCTGGATGAAAGTAAGCACTGAAGACCATTGCACACTTATTTCTGACCTGACTGAGTAGACCTGGATGAAAGTGTACATTGAAGAGCCTGTCCAGTATCACATAAGGTGATACTTTTTTGCTTCAGGCAAGTCGAAGAAATAAACAATTTAAATTGGGTGCGCTGGCGCCCTGGGAGCACTCTGTCACTTTTAGGCAAATAAAAATTACTCTGCTACTTTTAAGGTGATAATAAGTTAGATTGATGGAACAACTCCCTTGATGAGGCAGGAGTTCAAACTTTAACAGCCCTTTATGCATTTTTTTTCTGACCTGTCATTCCTCTGTTATTCCTTTTATTGCATATTTTTTGCCAGATGTCATTGTTGGGCACATGTCATGTTGAGCAGCAAATATTTCAAGTTACACTTTCTCAAAATAATTACTAGAAACATCGGAAGCTGTAACGCTTCTGAAATAATCTTTTTAGATTTAAGTCAACAGATTTATATTGTTTAGTCGGACAGGGAGTTCAGGACTGCTCACAATGTACGCATTCTTCAACACGTCACCCGTAAATCAGGCACTGAGCAACGAGACGATTGGCCCTTGATAACGCTTTGCCTACTCACTAAGTATGCATGCTCGAGTCATTCAGCAATAAGCACTGAAGAACACCAATTCGGGCTTCGACGATTTGAGGGGATCGAATGTGTGTATTGAAAATTACAAGCAAAATTTGCATTGAAGAAATAGACAAAAATGTTTTCATATGATGATTCATCAAATTAAACATACAGCATCTGGTTCACTCAGTCAAATTATAAACTTACACAAAATGAATGTTTTTTGACAGCCTCAGTACAGCAAAGTAAATAGGTTTCACTTTCTAAATTTCAAATCAGCCTCTTCCCTCATATTAAGAAATTACATAGGTTCCCAAGACTTATAACTCCATGTTTCCTGGCTGCTAATATAAATGGGGTGGGGTAATTTGTTGTCCAAATGGAAATAACATTGTACAATAAGCTCTAAACAATGAGCTCAAATGAGAATCGTTTAATAAAATCTAAGTAATTCTCCCTCTACGTGGCCCTCTTCCAATTTATCGCACAAATAATGGTTATGAAGGTTAGAAGCTACAACACATTGACCTTCCAGTTACCGTTGGCCCAGTTAACAACATTTTCTTCACCAAATTACAAGGACCACATATGTTATATGTTCGCGAGAAACCTAGGCCTTAACTTCGTAATTTCCTTAACGACAACAATTTAGAGTTGATTTTAGGCAACCAAAACTTTAAAATAGTTTTTTTTTTGTGCGCAGAGTATATTCCACGTAACTCTCGAATAATGCAAACTCTTCGTCTTGTGCTAACCATCACATTCACTTAAATGTGATCTGGTGGGGCGCTTGCTGACGGAGATACCGCCAACCAGCGCATCTTGTACCAACAGTACTCAAAAAATAGCATCACACAGGCCAAGCCGGTGCCGACGAAGATCATCATGAACACGCCACCTGTCGGACAAAGTATGAGTTAATTAATTCAGAAGTTGAAAGCATGACGAAGGATAGACGAATGACCTGACCAGTTCTTCAACCTGACCTGACGTGCAATGACCTGACCAGACCTGCAATGACCTGACCAGACCTGCAATGACCTGACCAGACCTTCAACCTGACCAGACCTACAATGACCTGACCAGACCTTCAACATGACCAGACCTGCAATGACCTGACCAGACCTTCGATGACCTGACCAGACCTGCAATGACCTGACCAGACCTTCTAAAGGACATATGATCGACAACGTACTCGTCAAAGAGTTAATAAACGTTATGAACAAGCCGTTCGTGTGAGGTACGTGCCTGTTATTTGCATCATGAGACGTGCGGGCCTGTTATTTGCATCATGAGACGTGCGGGCACGTTATTTGCATCATGAGGCGCCCGGGCCTGTTATTTGCATCATCGAGCCTGTTATTTGCATCATGAGACGTGCGGGCCTATTATTTGCATCATGAGACGTGCGGGCCTGTTATTTGCATCATGAGACGTGCTGGCCTGTTATTTGCATCATGAGACGTGGAGGCCTGTTATTTACAACATGAGACGTGCGCGCCTGTTATTTGCATCATGAGACGTGCAGAGCCTGTTATTTGCATCATGAGCCTTATTACAGTGCTTGAGCCTACTTTCTCATCAGCCTTATTACAGTGCTTGAGCCTACTCTCTCATCAGCCTTATTACAGTGTTTGAGCCTACTCTCTCATCAGCCTTATTACAGTGCTTGAGCCTACTCTCTCATCAGCCTTGTTACAGTGCTTGAGCCTACTCTCTCATCAGCCTTATTACAGTGTTTGAGCCTACTCTCTCATCAGCCTTATTACAGTGCTTGAGCCTACTCTCTCATCAGCCTTATTACAGTGCTTGAGCCTACTCTCCCATCAGCCTTATTACAGTGCTTGAGCCTACTCTCGCATCAGCCTTATTACAATGCTTGAGCCTACTCTCTCGATCTACTGGTAGACTAAATGACAAGTCTATACTTACAACCGACAACTACTTAAATCAAAGCCGCCAGTAACACCCATTAGTATACCAAAGTTACTCCCTCTCGCCCATCACCACTCTCACTTCCCACTCACGACATCCTTTCATGCTGAGAACAAAATTTTATTGAAAGGTTCTCCCTATGAAGTCAACTTTATGCCTCTTGATGTGACTCAGACACTTCATTTGAAAACATTTATTGAGCATGTTGTAAACATCTGAAAAAACATGTAAAATTATCAAATCCAAATAGACTGGGCACACCGGTATTTGCAACGCCTGTGAGCTGAATAGGTGGTGATGGGCACTGCATTGCAGCGCGTAGACTCTGAGCAATTGAGCAATAGAAAGAAGAATGTAACTTTGTTTGGAGCATTGGCACTGTAGCTTCGTTCGATAACAATGTAGACAATATTATAAATACATAGTGCGTGGAAATTTCAGTGGATATTCTATTTTACTCTCCGGAAAGAGCTGCCTTGATAGAAGCAAGATTTTGACGAGGCTTCGAATAAACCTCTCCCTTCTTTTTCTATCATTAACAACGTTCCATACCCTCACAATTACACCCGATCAATTCAACTCCAACTCGACCCTAGTCTGATTGTCTCCTCTCCCCTTCCCCTCCCTTCACTCACTAATATTTCCTGTACTGTTGCCCCCCCCCCCCTTCTCCTCTCGCAAGCCAATATCTTCTGTACAGATGCCGCTACCTCCCCACCTCCTTCTTCCTTTTTTCTCCAATATCCCATGTTCTCAAGATGTTGTCTCCAGCCCTCCCATTCTTCTAACTCAACCAAAATTCACCGACGTTGAAGTTGTTGCCCCCCCCCTCGCTCACCAGAACCCCCTATACTGAGACAGCTTCCTCTTCTACCCCATTCCCTTCCCCTCACTCACCACTGTCCCCGATGCCGATACTGTTGTCCACTCCATCCTCCCCCTCACACCTCTTGTTGACGGTGTTTTGGTGCCACCAACGCTCCTTGATGTCCTGCAGAGTGCCCCGGTGCATCAGCGTCAGGATCCTGGGGGCACCGCAGCACCGTGTGAATGAACAGGAGGAAGCTTAATGGGCGACAATAAACTGCTTAATCGTACTTTGGGTTTACTATTCAAGAAAAACATCCACTTTACAAACAACAAAATTTGCGTTCAAATTTCGACATCCCCTGCCGTTAGATTGCGCGTTTTTGAGTGAGTAAATACATGTTTTTTTTTCTCCTACCGCACGGCTCTAAACATACAACCAAAGATATACATACATTTGTTTCAAAAGGATAGTGAAATCATTACGCGAAAATTAGATGGTACATGTGCGCCAAATCCACTGAGATGTAATGTTGGACGCTTGTTATATTCATGAGAATTTGAGATGTAGGTTTGTCACAAGTTAATAGCTAAGTATTTTGAAAATCTATGTGTTTCCGGTTTGCCTGTTAATTTAAAACATCTCGCTCATGTTCGGCATCATGCAAGCTGTAGACCAGTCAGCAGCCACAAAACAAATCAGCCGTGCGAGATGGCATTACTCACCTTTTGCACGGTTATGTGGAAATGTTTCGTGGTTCGTTTAAAATGCAATATTTTTCTTTCAAATAGGAAATTTACGCTTACAAATGAACAAAGAATAATTTATGGTAAGGCTAAGGTGATTTGAGATGTTTTCTATCGAGACGTAATAAGTGCACAGAATAGCGCTTTATTGTTTTTTATACGCTTTTTTTGTAAGTTTGTGACGTCACAAACCGTCAAATTCGTGATGAGGTATCTCAAGCCGTTTGTCCAATCGTTCTCAACATTCCTCCTCTGTCTCAATATGTTGCGTGTGTCAATATAAGAGAAAATAATATACATCGAGGTAAACAGCGTGTGGAGTGGCCACTCTGAGAGGGGGATAACCATTCTAAAGGTGGAATGGCCACACTGAGGGTGGGATAGCCAATCAGAGGTTGAGGTGGCCACACTGAGAGTAGGATGGCCACCCTGTAAGTGTAATGGCCACTCTGCTATTTAACGAGCTGGCTGAGTGGCAATAGACACACCTGAGTTAGGTTCGGTTAGGATTAGATTAATCTTAAAAATCTCACCCAACCCTTATTATTGGCCGCCTCTGAGCCAATCAGCCGGCATGGCTGGTTGGGTGAACTGGCTGACTGACGCTTAAGTGACTGGCTGAGCCAGTCACCATGCGGGTGCAGTTCAAACCCATTCCACCCAATCTGAGACTGACAATGGCACTCAAAGACTGACGATGGCACTCAGAGACTGACGATGTCACTCTGAGACTGACGATGGCACTCAGAGACTGACGATGGCACTCAGAGACTGACGATGGCACTCTGAGACTGACAATGGCACTCAGAGACTGACGAGGGCACTCAGAGACTGACGATGGCACTCTGAGACTGACGATGGCACTCAGAGACTGACGATGGCACTCAGAGACTGACGATGGCACTCAGAGACTGACGATGGCACTCACGCGTCGTCCAGTTGGCCCTTGAGTGGCGACCCCTTTTGGACCCCAATGGCGTACGGCGCCCGCCCAAACTCCTTCCCCACCATCTGCAGGTCGCAGTTTGTCTGAACCAGGTACCTCAGCTGGGTAGCTTCCGCTAAGAGAAGAAGGCAAACCAAGTAGAGACCCATAAATAAACGATGATTGATCGATTTTTCCACACAAAACAATCAATGAATCCTTTTCAAAGTAAAATTGCAGGGAATATGCATAATACCATAACACCTGAAATATTCAAACAACCACGACAATAAACACGGACCAATTAGTGCCGTTCATTTCATATTCAGCATGACGATTATCAGCCTCCCCACCACAACTGAAGTTGTGATGACGGTAATGCCCCTCTGATTGTCCGAGTGCTTCGGTCATGTTCGAGTGTCCTGATGGTCGGGGTACTTAGGCAAGATGATGACACAGTGTACAGCAAACTATAGACCGCGAGAGCCGATATGGTTGGAACGAATATCGAAATATCGGTGGAATTTTGTTGTATTAGGGTACGTAAACTGCAAGCTGTAACTGTACAGAATACACTGTGATGACCATCTGAACAATATGTAAGGAAATATCATTAGTTTGATATGAATCCAACAACGCAAGATGTGAAATTGCAATATACTTTTCATAGAGGACACATTCCTTGACAATCCCAGGGCAAACTCGGAAAGTGTTAAATCCACGAAAAATCTTTCCAAATTACAGTATATCTCCGTCGCAATCGCCACACATTTTTAGACCTTTACACATCTCAAGATACCTACTCATCCCTCCTTGCCCTCATCATTCCTCAAAGCCTACCTCCTCTCTCAATGCCTTTCTTATCCCTCATTGCCCTTCTCATCCCTCACTGCCCTCACCATCACCCATTGGCTTCCAATCCACCCTTGGCTTCCAATCCTCGTTGTCCATCCTATCACTCCTTGCCCTAATTTCTCCTGGTCCTCCTCATCCCTCCACCCACCTTATCCCGTATTTCCCTGGTTCATTATTGCCTTCCCAATGCCTCCCTGCCCTCCAAATACTTCCCTGCCCTCCCAATACCTCCCTGCCCTCCCAGTATCTCCTTGCCCTCCCAATACCTCCTTGCCCTCCCAATACCTCCCCGCTCTCCCAATAACTTCCTGCCTTCCCAATACCTCCCTGCCCTCCCAATATCTCCCTGCCCTCCCAATACCTCCCTACTCTCCCAGTACCTTCCTGCTCTCCTCATTTAGCATTGCCATTATTCCTCACTGCCTTTCCCATCACTCCTGCCCACCTCATCCCTCTTTAAACCCTTTCCTTCTTCCCCTCCTAAGCCCTCCTTGCCCTCTTCATCCCACCTTGTCCATCTCATTTCTCCTGCCCTCCTTCTCCCATTCGTTCTCACCGATGTAAGCGAACCCCTCCGACACCGATTTGGAGTTTCTGACCCGCCTGACGGCGATCTTCTCAGTAGTCGACATCTTCGCTTCTTTTATCGACTGGTACATCTTGGTGAACTTCTCGCTCACGGGGTACTCCCACACGGCCAGTCGGGTCCGCTCCAGGGGACTCAAGGACTTGTTCAGGGACATATCCATCCAGATGCTGGAGAATGGGGACAGAGATTGTAAATTTGTCTTCGACCAATCAGTTTTTAGACTGAATTAATGTTGAATTGATATTGCTATTGAGATTTGCGGTAGACAAGCGGTGGTAATTTAATGGGATTCGGAATGCGCAATGTAGATATGGTGTTCCTCAGGGTTCTATTTAAGGGCCCCTTTCATTTCCATATCCTCACTAATGATATCGTTAATGCTCCGTATTTTTTTATAGTCTTTATTAATGACACTAATGCCTATATCTACTGTCATTCCACCCACCACCATAACCAAATTAGCTTTCACAACTTGAACAGAAATAGACTCTATTGTAAATTTGAACTTCTAAGTGAGTCACTTTCTGCAAACAACATCAACATTATTGTGAAAAATGTACATATATATTATTATCCAGCAGTTCAATAACAGTAAAATAACATCGACAGCATTTCATGTATATTGTCTAGATCTGTAGTCAACCACTATATTTGTTAAATGGATTTTTCCCACAATCAGTCCTTAAAATCCTTTATTTCACATTACGCAAGCCATTCCTAAGACGTGGGATCAGAGCATGGTATGTACTGATCAAAATTAAAAGTATTCACAATTTGTACAGCAAAATAAACCTATAAATAAAAAGGAATTCCATTTTCATGCCACACATTATTTTAAAACCATGAATATGCTGAAATTACAAACACTATACAATCACCGAATTGTTGTGTAGAATTCACCTTTAACTAGAAACCATGATCAGGGCCTGCATGGATCAATTCATCACTTTCTAGATGTTCGCACAAGAAACGTTAGGCGCAACACCCAGATTGTATAGATCACAAATCAAATTTAGTAAAAACTTCAATTGTGTAAAAATGTGTGATTCATTTCACACTGTTTCCTTTCAACTTTTAAGTCGAAAATGATATGAGATACCTATTATATATCTATCTCATGTTTTGTATATACAATTGCCGTGTTATTAATGTATGGTTCACTCTGTCTCTCAGCCATAATCAAATTTCTGTTCATTTGAAAGAGAATTAGTATCATCATAACAACTGTGTGTTTTATTAGCCTACAAAACTTTATGTTATGTTTCGAGGGTCATACATGACGCTCACACACTACACCTTAACGTCGCTCTCACACACCACATTCACACACGACCCTCCCACACGACGCCCTACATCAGCCCTCACGCAAACACCTGACACAAAACGCTCACACACAACCCTTATACACGACCCTCCTGCACGACACTCACACGTGACCGTCACACACGCTCCTCACACACGACCTTCACTCGATCCTCAAAAACGACCCTCACACCTTACCCTCAAACGACATTCGCGTACAACCCTTACTCACTACCCCAGAACAACACCTTCACACACGACCACCACACACGACCACCACACATGACCACCACACACGACCACCACACACGACCACCACACACGACCACCACACACGACCACCACACACGGCAAGCACATTGAACCTTCCCACTGCCCCACACAAAACACTCACGCACTACAGCCGAACACAACACCTACACACGACACCCAAACACGACACCCACACACGACACCCACACACGACACAAACACACGACACCCACACACGACACCCACACATGACATTCTCACACAACACCAACTTACGTCACCCACACATGACACCAACATACGATACTTATACACGAGTCGCACTCACAACACTCACACACGACACCAACACACGTCCCCCGTACACGACACCCACACACAGCAATCCCACACAACACCCACGTAAGACACCCACACACGACACCACCCATACGCGACACCCACACATGACACCACCCATACGCGACACCCACAAACGACACCCACTCACGACACCCTCACACAACACCCAACACAACACCCACAGACGACATCCAGACACAACACCCACGCGACACCAACACACGACACCCACACACAGCACCAACACACGACACCCACACACGACACCCACATACGACACCCACACATGACACCAACACACGACACCCACACACGACACCCACACACGACACCCACACACGACACCCACACACGCTACCCGCACACGACAATCACACACGACACCCACACACGACGCCCACACACGACACCCACACACGACACCCACACACGACACCCATACACGACACTAACACACGACACCCACCTATGAAACTCACGTACTACACCCACATACGATATCCGCTCATAACTCTGAAACAAGACCCTTTAGCACTACCCTCGCTCTCGACTCTCACTCACGACACTCACACACGACCCCCACACGAGACCTTCCTCATACAAGACTTTCACACAAGACCTTCACAGACGACCAAACCAAAACGCTCACACACAAATCCACACAAGGCATACAAACACGAAACCAACACTCGACACCCATACACGACACTCCACACGAAAACCACACACGGCACCCTCAAACGACACACACACACGACATCCATGCACTACACACACACACGAGACCCACACACGACTCCAACACACGACATCCGCACACGACACCTACACAAACCAGCAACACAAGACACCCACCCACGACACCCATACACAAAACCCACAGACGACACTCACACACGAAACCCACATGCCCCATTTTACTCACTGATAGAACACTTTTTCAGTCATGACCATCCTGTAGAAGTAGGTTTCTGCGAAGGAACCCTTCACCGGCGCATACTGCACCTTGTACTGGCTGTTAAGGTCATCCAGAGACTGGATGGACATGTCTAAACGGGACACTGGGGGCAGACAGAGACACTGGAGGTAAACAGAGGCACTGGGGCAAACAGAGACACTGGATTGAACAGAAACACTGGAGACGAACAAAGACACTGAGGCGAACAGAGGCACTATGGCGAACAGAGGCACTGGGAGCAAGCAAACTGAGAACTGGAATGAACAGAGACGCTGGGGACGAACAAATAAAAACAAAGACGGTATTAGTGAACAGAGATACATATGGTGTATAGATGACCTGCCTCTAGCACCCGTAGAGTCAGAATTCTGTTTTCTAACTACTATAGTGCTAGGAGTATGCCTCTAACCAACGCAGTGTTAGGAGTCTGCCTCTAACCACCGTAGTATTAGGAGTCTGCCTCTAACCAACGTAGTATCAGGAGTCTGCATCTGACCACCGTTGCGTTAGAACGCGTGTGTCGTTTCCTTCAACTCAGCTGGGATTCAAGTAATGGAAAAAGTTGTGTGACAATTTAAGAATTGACCAGTTCAACGTTAATATAACTCAGTGATAAATAAATCATACCAAGTAACATGAACAAAAGAAGTTATCCAGAATTATTAAATCTTGTCACTATAAACATGGGCCCCTAAGTAATTGTCCTTTGACAAACAAGTTGATTGTGTTACATTTTTTAAACATGCTTGTAAAAGAGTCTAAGTAAATTGATTTGATTGATTACAGCGTAACGTGACAGTGATAAACCGAAATCACAAGATATTCATTGTAAACCTTCTTCTTCTGATATGAGCAAGCCATCCCCGCTGGAAGGTAACCCTACCACAGCCTTCTCCAGATGATCCGAAATTTACTTATCTACAATGCCAATTGATTGTTTCGATTGCAAAAAAATATTTTTTCAGCACAAATCCTTGCAGGTAACACACAACTCTTTGCAGGTAACACACAACTCTTTACAGGTAACACACAACTTTTTGAAGGTAACACACAACTTTTTGCAGGCATCACGCAACTTTTTGCAGGAAACACACAACTCTTTGCAGTTAACACACAACTCTTCGCCGGTAGCACAGAAATCATTGCAGGTAACGCACAATTCTTTACAGGTAACACACAACTTTTTGCAGGTAACACACAACTTTTTGCAGGTATCACACAACTCTTTGCAGGTAACACATATTTTTTGACAGGTCACACAACTCTTTACAGGCAACACACAACTCTTTGCAGGTAACGCACAACTCTTTGCAGGTAACACACCACTTTTTACAGGAAACACACAACTCTTTGCAGTTAACACACAACTCTTTGCAGATAACACACAACTCCTTGCAGATAACACAAAACTCTTTTTAGACAACCCCATCTCGGGCAAACTGAAAATGTGTTTACTGCATTCGCAGTTTGTCAACATGACCAAAATTCTCGAATTATAAGGCCCAAATTGATAAGCTACAGTGGACCACCAGCATTATGATGAAGCACCCCCAACATAATGGTGAAGCAACATCAACATTATGGTGAAACACCATCAAAAATATGATGAAGCACCATCAACATTATGATGAAGCACCCCCAACATTATGGTGAAGCACCATCAAGAATATGATGAAGCACTCCCAACATTATGGTGAAGCACCATCAACATTATGATGAAGCACCATCAAGAATTTGATGAAGCACCATCAAAATTATGATGAAGCACCATCAACGTTATTGTGAAGCACCATCAACATTATGATGAAGCACCCCCCCAACTTTATGGTGAAGCACAATCGAGAATATGATGAAGCACTCCCAACATTATGGTTAAGCACCATCAACATTATGATGAAGCACCATCAAGAATATGATGAAGCACCATCAACATTATGATGAAGCACCATCAACATTATGGTGAAGTACCATCAACATTATGATGAAGCACCATCAACATTATGGTGAAGCACCATCAACATTATGATGAAGCACCTCAAACATTATGGTGAAGCACCATCAACATTATGATGAAGCACCATCAACAGCATGATGAAGCCCATCAACATTATGGTGAAGCACCATCATCATTATGATGAAGCACTATCAACAATATGGAGAAGCACCATCAAGAATATGATGAAGCACCATCAACATTATGGTGAAGCACCATCAACATTATGGTGAAACACCATCAACATTATGATGAAGCACCATCAACATTGTGGTGAAGCACCATCAACATTATGGCGAAGCACCGTCAACATTGTGGTGAAGCACCATCAACATTATGGTGAAGCACCATCAACATTATCGTGAAGCACCATTAATATTACGATGAAGCACCATCAACATAATGGTGAGCACCATCAACATTGTGTTGAAGCACCATCAACATTATGATGAAGCACCATCAACATTATGGTGAAGCACCATCAACATTATGATGAAGCACCGTCAACATTGTGTTGAAGCATCATCAACATTATGACGAAGCCCATCAACATTGTGTGAAGCACCATCAACATTATGATGAAGCACCCCCAACATTATGGTGAAGCATCATCAAGAATATGATGAAGCACCATCAACATTATGGTGAAGCACCATCAAGAATATGATGAAGCATCATCAATATTATGGTGAAGCACCATCAAGAATATGATGAAGCACCATCAACATTGTGGCAAAGCACCATCAACATTATGGTAAAGCACCATCAACATTATGGTGAAGCACCATCTACATTATGGTGAAGCACCATCAACATTATGCTGAAGCACAATCAACATTATAATGAAGCACCATCAACATTATAATGAAGCACCATCAACATTATGATGGAGCACCGTCGACATTGTGGTGAAGCTCCATCAACATTATGATAAAGCACCGTCAACATTGTGGTGAAGCACCATCAACATTATAATGAAGCACCATCAACATTATGATAAAGCACCGTCAACATTGTGGTGAAGCACCATCAACATTATGATGAAGCACCATCAAGATTATGATGAAGCACCATCAACATTATGGTGAAGCCCATCAACATTATGGTGCAGCACCACAGAGCAGTACGTATTTCAGCTTGTTTCAGCTGGTGTTCAAATAGTTCACGATACTGATACTGTAAATCGATAAAACGTATTAGAAAACATGAACATGAAGACAAGAATTGATAGAGTGATTACTGAAAGCTGGTTAGGATAATGTAATGCCATATGAACGACACCGTGAGGTAGTTTTCCTCCTGCAATTGACGCGTTCGGATGTGACGAGATAGTTAAATACTGGTAGCAATATCCGTAGATTATTCTGATCATCTGTTGTTCCCACCCAATGCTGGAAAATAAATCCATACCTCTTTTTTTTTTCAATCTAGTATTTGATTGCAAGCTTCTAGTTATTTTCATTGCGCATGATTTCATTGCCCATATGATTGTCTTTTATTTTTCATCACTGTTAAAGATTCAGCGAGATTCCAAAACTGGTTTGATACCTCGTCACAAAACAATTAACACAGTGCTGTGCTTGGAGATTTCAATATCTCTCACATTGATTGGGAAACAGATGAATGCACTGCAACCGGTCAACATCTGATTGATTTTGCAGATGATAAATTCATGACCCAAATATGGAGACACCTAAAAGAGGTAGCAATATTCGGATCTCCTATTCAGTGCAAGCGACTCTTATGTCACGAACATCGAAGTGGACGAACCACTCGGAACTAGCGACTACAATTGCATCCGTATTTTAAGAGAGCTCGAGTTGAAAAAGTCAACAAACTGAGAAGAAGTCCCAAATTTTAGATTAGCTAACTTTCGTGGCTTAAGAGAGTCAAGGGCGGTAGCAAATTGTACCCTCGGTCAAGATGTCAACCAATCGCTTGACAATTTCTTGACGGTATGTAAGAATCTTGAAAATGAGCATATCACGCTCAAAAACAGGCGAAAAGTAGTCTATCAGTCTAAGTACTGTAAAGGAGAATTTCAGTGTCTTTAGTCACGAAAGAAAGCAAAGCCCTCGATAAAACAAGCACTCGAAATTGCCGTCAATGCCAAACCAATCCTAAACCATTTTTTAGTTATTTTTCGAGCAAAAAAATCAAGATCTGTAATTGGTCCTCTCGAGAACGATGTTGGTGAGCTAGAAACGGCCGACACCAAATGTGTGTTCTACTTAACGAATACTGTTCTTCTGTATTCACGTTAGAGAATCAGGATATACCTAATCCTGAGGATATCTTCCTGTTGATTGGAAGAGGGTGAACATCACAGCTATTTTCAAGAAGAGAATCAGACGAGAACCAAATTATGAAAATCCTATCAGTCTCACTTCCGTGGTCGGTACGATCTTTGTGGTCAGTAAGATCTTTGTGATCGGTACGACCTGCGCTTGACATTATCCTAACCAGCTTTCAGTAAGCACCCTATCAATTCTTGTCCTCATGTTTATGTTTTCTAATACGTTTTATCGATTTACAGTATCAGTATCGTGAACTTTTTGAACACCAGCTGAAACAAGCTGAAATTAAATGCCACTTTAGTAGAAATTATGTAATCAATGACACCCAACAGGGATTCAAAAGTGAATTGAGCTATCTCGCCGACCTCCTTGATACTTTTATCGAAGTCGCCGTAAGTCACCGATGAAAACAAAACTATCGATCTAATCTACCTTGATTATCAAAAACCCGTTTCACAATTGGCTCCTTGAACGCCTAATGATAAGAATGTAGGCCCACGGTATGAATAGAAATGTTTTCAGATGACCGCATGTTACCGGTTGGTACAGACCAAGGAAAGAGTCAGTGAGCTACAGTGACATCAGGTTTACCACACGGAAGTGTTTTTGGTCCCCTTCGCTTCATAAACTTCATAAATGACCTCGACATCGGTATCCTCTGCAAGATTTTGAAATTCATCTCGTCGACGACACCAAATTCTGCCACAAAGCGGACAGAGAGCATGATCACATATCTATTCAAGTGACTTAAATAAATCAGTAGACTGGGCCAGCCAGTGGCAAACGAACATCAATATGAAAATTACCTAGCTATATTCATCGACACCCGCAGTAGAGAACTCGACTACTTGACGGCAGAACAGTACTTGACTGAAGTGGATCAACACTGCAATTTTGAAATATTTATAGCTAATGATATAAATTGATGAAGACAAGTGGATGCTTGCTACGATAAATTCGATAAAGTTCTTAGCTTTGTATCTAGGAACTTTCCCTTCAAATACCATGACAGTATGCTTCTAATGCGTATACAATGACAGAATGCTTCCACTGCATATACAATGACAGTATGTTCCCAATGCATATACAATGACAGTATGCTTCCAATGCATATACAATGACAGTATGTTTCCAATGCATATACAATGACATTATGTTTCCAATGCATATACAATGACAGCATGCTTCTAATACATATACAATGACAGTATGCTTCCAAAGCATATACAATGGCAGTATGCTTCCTATGCATACACAATGACAGTATGCTTCCAATGCATATACAATTACAGTATGCATCCAATGCATATACAATGACAGTATGCTTCCAATGCATATACAATGACAGTATGCTTCCAATGCATGTACAATGACAGTATGCTTCCGATGCATATACAATGACAGTATGCTTCCAATGCATATACAATTACAGTATGCTCCCAATGCATAAACAATGACAGTATGCTTCCAATGCATATACAATTACAGTATGCTTCCAATGCATATACAATGACAGTATGCTTCCAATGCATATACAATGACAGTATGCTTCCAATGCATATGCAATGACAGTATGTTTCCAATGCATATACAATGACAATATGCTTCCAATGCATATACAATGACAGTATGCTTCCAATGCACATACCGTGACAGTATGCTTACAATGCATATACAATGACAGTATACTTCCAATTCATTTACAATGACAGTATGCTCCCAATATA
>SDVV010011447.1:0-15844 GCA_016164225.1 Gammarus roeselii | reverse complement strand
GGTTGTGCTGGTGCGGGTGTAGGTCGTGCTGGTGCGGGTGGAGGTTGTGCTGGTACTGGTGGAGGTTGTGCTGGTGCTGGTGGAGGTTGTGCTGGTGCTGGTGGAGGTTGTGCTGGTGCGGGTGTAGGTCGTGCTGGTGCGGGTGTAGGTTGTGATTATGCTTGTCGAGGTTTCAAGAATTATTGGTAAACATGATGCATTTTGGCTCAAATAGGGATGGTGGGGTCATGAATTAGAAGAAAACGTTCGGCAATTTAGCCCAAACAGGCTCTGATAGCAGAGAAGTTAGTGCGGTATGAGTGTGTTACGGATTTATGAAGCTAAATTTTTGTTTTCGTTCAATGATAGGTCGAAAAATAACAGAATATCACACAGCGCATAATATGTACAAATTCATCGTCGGTGTGTGGTGTTCTGAAGACAACATTTGCTACTTGAATACACAAAACAAATAAAGTAACATTTACATCCTACCGATCGATTAATGTGGAATTAGGGCACTCTCTTTGATTTGAAGCACTCTCTTTGATTTGCAGCACTCTCTTTGATTTAGGGCACTCTCTTTGATAAGAAGCACTCTCTTTGATAAGAAGCACTCTCTTTGATATGAAGCACTCTCCTTGATTTGAAGCACTCTCTTTGATATGAAGCACTCTCTTTGATTTGAAGCACTCTCTTTGATATGAAGCACTCTCTTTGATTTGAAGCACTCTCTTTGATTTGAAGCACTCTCTTTGATTTGAAGCACTCTCTTTGATTTGAAGCACTCTCTTTGATATGAAGCACTCTCTTTGATTTGAAGCACTCTCTTTGATATGAAGCACTCTCTTTTCTTCATTGTTCAATATGCCAAGACCAAACAAAACGTTACATTAAACTATTGTTTGCTCAAAAAATAAGTAAAATTAGTTAGATAAATTGACATTAAGGTAATTGTGCACATTTACTCTTCACAGAGATCTTAAATAAATAAACTAAGACCAGAAACGTCCAACATGAGTTTGTATTTAACACTTACCAATGAAATATTTGGCACACGAATAACAAATTTTGAAAGTTGCTACATAGCAGACACAATAGGTTACATATATGCACAGCGAAAACATTTCAATTAGCTATTAAAATGAACTGATAATTGAACATGTTCTTGCATGTACGAAACAAATGTTTACTTTTTAAAATTGCTACAACATTGCCCGTATAGGAGAACGGAGCTTGAAAAGAATCTCTTTCGAAATAAAATGGTTTCTAGTTTTTATGTTTCACGTAAGATATTCTTCCAAATGACAGGCGCCAGCTGCAACAAACTTGACAATACACTTCTCGATGACTTCATGCAAAGCCTTGAGTTCTTCCTGAGAACCAAAGAAATGGTCGAAAACAGCTACTGTGATTTTGTTTGTATGAATTTCAGCGATGAATGCCGTATTTCCTTGATTGGTATGCGAAATAGAAAGAATTACCTGAAGTGATCGCTCACGGAACATTCTTTCAATGTTGGCAAACCATTGCCTTCTCTAAATAGAAAGAATTACCTGAAGTGATCGCTCACGGAACCTTCTTTCAATGTTGGCAAACCATTGCCTTCTCTAAATAGAAAGAATTACCTAAGTGATCGCTCACGGAACATTCTTTCAATGTTGGCAAACCATTGCCTTCTCTAGAGACAATCAACCGTGAATGGTTCATTCTTATTTGAAGATGCTGGAACGGGCGGAACAGTTTCAATCACAACTGAGCAGTACACAATGAGATGCTTCAAAGAAGTTGTGGACGCAAGAGGACATCAGAGATGTGGCTGATGGAACCCCGGCGCACCCCAGAAGATGCCATGGACTGGTTGACTGCTCGATTTTTTGACAAATCCATTTCACACAAGAGTGAGTTTCCATGGCCACCAAGATTGCCTTTCGAATACTTCCTCTGGCTTTACGTCAATGACCTTGAACTGAGATCAAAGCCTGCATCTCCTGGCAAACTCGAGAAAGAAGTAAGAAAAGTCATCGTTTCGATCAACAGTGAAACGCTCCGGCAAATCTTTGCGTTTTTGGCCGTGATATTGAGGAGTGTATTGCAGCTGGAGGTCGTCATTTTGAATAACAACTGTACGTGTAAAAAAAAAATCATTTTGTTGAACTTTGTTTCAATTTCTTATTTCTCCAACGAAAAAAGATGTATCGAGTTACAATGTATGCATTTATGTCCCTCGCCTTGTACATGAAACAGGAGAAAACAATGGTTGACTTGGTGAATTGCATATAGAAGTCCCTCGCCTTGTCCCTCGCCTTTTCCCTCGCCTTTTCCCTCGCCTTTTATCTCACCTTTTCCCTCGCCTTTTCCCTCGCTTTGTCCCTCGCCTTGTCCTTCGCCTTGTACATGAAACAGGAGAAAACAATGCTTGGTATGGTAAATTGCATTTAGAAGTGAATTACTGTTCAAGAATTTCTGAGTAAAGAAGTTCGACCAGAAGCAATTTAGTTCAAGTTTAAAAGTACTTATATGCTACTTCTTTTTATCTGTAGCAATCGGAACCCAAGTTTCAACATCTTTGTATTAATAAACCGTTGCGATTGTTTAGATGACCTACGTTGAATTATCGAATCCGTATTGATACGAAGATTGCACGTAGGGTTATTTCATACGCGTAATAGCTATCAATGTGAGGTAAATGATTCAAAGCTTTACAAATAAACACTGCAGTGTGTGACTTGATGATATGAAGCCTAGAGACAGAGTGAGGTCACTTTGGTTATAACATGGGATAGTGTTATTGAAACATGCTTCTGACTGAGAATGATTTGCATCATGCTAGTTTTGCTTGCAGAAGCATACACGTTTATGCAGTAAGTTAGAAAGGAATGAATGAGGCTGCAGTACGAAATTGTTTTTGTTGGTTTGAAACTATCGAACCGATAATTTCAAATTCTGTAGAAGGTGCCACCCACGATGATGATAATTTCCCAGCATCAAAAGAGACTTGATAATACCAATAAATCTCTCATCTTCTATTTCACCAAGATACTTTGTTGTTTACTGCATTTATATTTATTTCACACCTCAATTCGACCAGTATGTTAGTTATGTAGATCTTCTTACTGGAAAATACCCTAAATTGGGTCATTTTCGACATTTATCATCTTTCAGTAGATGTAAACCAGTTTGAAATGTGAGTCAATCGATTTTACATACCAGTAATTATATCACTTTTTTTTCCCGTCGAGTACAATGTAAAACTATCTGCCCAAATGACAAAGGACAGCCTGTCGCTAGTATTTACAATGCCATTATTGTAGATAAAGAATAACAAAGGTCCAAAGTTCGATCCTTGCGGTATTTCTACATTGAACATACTGACAGAAGAGGATTTTTTTATCCTATCTATATAACAAAGTGTCAAGCTAAACGCAAGCGAAGCTTTGCTGATGTCCTTAAAAGTTGGAATAGTGACTTCCACACTATCGAACCCATCGACGAGGCGAGTCGAGGCAAGTGGAAACTAGTCGACTGGCGAGGCGACGAGTCGAGACAAATCGAGGCTGGTTGACACTAGGTGACCAGGGAATGGGGGGTACTCGTGGGACCCGCGGGACTCGAGGGACCCGGGGGTTTCAGGAACCCGGGGGACTTGAAAGACCAGGAGGATTTTGGGGGACCCACTTGGACCCTTCCGGGGACTTTTGGGACACCCTTGAGACCCTTTGGGACCGCCCTGAGAAATTTTGGGACCCGCTTGAGGCCCCTTTGAACCCTGGGACTCCTGCTTCTCTCGCCCCACGCTGTAAAACCCATACACAGAAAAATATATATATGTGAGATACTTGAGTAGAACAATTAACCATTTCAGTCCGCGGATTACTGGCGCAGAGGGCAAGGGTCACGTCGAGGCTTGTCGAGGTGCGTCGAGATCAGTCGAAACATGTTGAGGCGAGTCGAGTTGGTCGCGACAAGCAGAGACTGGCCGAAATGATACGAGACAAGCTGAGATGAGCTGAGACGAGGGGTCTCGAGGAACCCGGGGAGCTCGGGAAGACACGGGGGACTTGGGTTACCCTCCGGGATTCTTCGGGCTCTATTGGGACCCAAGGGACCTCTGCCCCCACCCTATCTTCTTAAACAACGAGTGAAAACTAAATTATCCGAGCAGTGTTTCTGTCCGTAATGAGCCTGCCCCTACTTTCTTAACGATCTACAATTTGGTCTTGTAAAATATATAATGCTAGTAAATTTGTGCGGGAGTTTCTGTTTGTGATTTTGTGAATAAGTGTTTTATCTTCAGTCTGTGCTCGCTCGCGCGTGCACGGACCATATGTAGTTTCTGGGGTTGACCTGAACTGCGTAGCTATAAAACCTTGTGACGCGTTGCGGTTGGAGTCGATCTAATCCGTGAAGCCATGGATCTTGTACCAATTTCGACGATACTATCTGTGCGCACTGGCATGCGTGCATTATACTCCTGGAGTTTTGAGCGGTTGGAGGCGGGGATTCATTTCGTCTGAGTCTTTATATTACCTGAATAACTAAATTTTACCTCTACTTAACTAGACCGCGTAGCTTTAAACATTGTGTTGCGTTGCTGTCGGAGCTGACTATGTCCGTGTAGCCCTAAACCTTGTACTAGACTCGACGATGCTACCTGTACGCACAAGCGTGCGTAACTATTACTCTTGAAGTTCTGAATGATTGGAAGCGGAGGTCCGTTTCGTCTAAGCGTTTTTCTTATGCGCACCAGCGTGCGTCTGACATTGCTGAAATGTTAAAAAAAACTCGAACTTTGAGAGCGTTTTTTTCCTCGCACACTGAGGCGTGCGAGCCTACTGGAATCCATGATCATCGAGCCCAACGGGGGAGCCTATTACGACTCGCGTTGAGGCTCTGGTGGAACTGAGGATCAAATCAAAACAAACATCGAACCCCTCAATAATATCTCCACTGAATTTTTGTAACGCATGTTCTGCATTCCTGAAAGTCTGGAAGCCATATTGATTTTGGCGAAGTAGGTTATTGGATACAAACGGAGTATCAAATCAGGCATAGTTGTTTTTTTGCGCAAACTTCGCTCATCTGTAGTCAATTATCAAGATGTTAAAGTAAACGAAGGAAATAACATTTCACGAATGATACCCGAGACAACTCAAATGATCAACTGAAATGAAAACCACGGATCCACGATGTTGATTTTTGATCGACGTTAATGTTATGGTATCGGTAGTCAAATATCATGGAGTGAAACGTCCATGCGGTAAATAACATTTAACGACGGTACTCGAGACGACTCAAATCAGCTACTGACAAGGAAGCCACTTATCCACGATGTTGATCATCGCCAAACTTTACGTCCCGGGCACAAAGCCACTTATCCACGATGTTGATCATCGTCAAACTCTACGTCCCAGGCACAAAGCCGCTGATCCACGATGTTGATCATCGTCAAACTATACGTCCCGGGCACAAAGCCACTTATCCGCGATGTTGATCATCGTCAAACTATACGTCCCGGGCACAAAGCCACTTATACACGATGTTGATCATCGTCAAACTATACGTCCCGGGCACAAAGCCACTTATCCACGATATTAATCATCGTCAAACTATACGTATCGGGCACAAAGCCACTTATCCACGATGTTGATCATCGTCAAACTATACGTCCCGGGTACAAAGCCACTTATCCACGATGTTGATCATCGTCAAACTATACGTCCCGGGCACAAATCCACTTATCCACGATGTTTATCATCGTCAAACTATACGTCCCGGGAACAAAGCCACTTATCCACGATGTTGATCATCGTCAAACTCTACGTCCCGGGCACAGAGCCACTTATCCGCGATGTTGATCACCGTCAAACTATACGTCCCGGGCACAAAGCCACTTATCCACGATGTTGATCATCGTCAAACTATACGTCCCGGGCACAAAGCCACTTATCCACGATGTTGATCATCGTCAAACGATACGTCCCGGGCACAAAGCCACTCATCCACGATGTTGATCATCGTCAAACTATACGTCCCGGGCACAAAGCTACTTATCCACGATGTTGATCATCGTCAAACTATACGTCCCGGGCACAAAGCCACTTATCCACGATGTTGATCATCGTCAAACTATACATCCCGGGAACGAAGCCACTTATCCACGATGTTGATCATCGTCAAACTATACGTTGTGGGCACAAAGCCACTTATCCACGATGTTGATCATCGTCAAACTATACGTCCCGGGCACAAAGCCACTTATCCACGATGTTGATCATCGTCAAACTATACGTCCCGGGCACAAATTTGAACCTTGCTGCATTGCCAATAACTGGTAACATTTGAGAACATGCTGGTGCCAGTGTCGGGTTCAGCTTCTCTAGCGTAAACGTGTCAAGGCCGTTCCGCTGTGATTCTGTTAGAACTTGTCGAGCTGATACTGGAATGCGGGATTAGATTGTTGCGTTGACTTCAATTACCCTTGAATGTTTGTTCCATTTTTCGGCAACTTAATCCATGAGGAAGTCACTCGTACATCGCATGTTAAGCACTCACCGACGAGCTTATATAACCATTTTCCTGGCCATTCCGTTGACATTTCCTGTTTATAAAGGAGTTCGATGGGCGTTGCTCTTATTCCCGTCATCTTTTCGAGATTGATCCTCGAGCCTCTGTCTTGAAGCGCTGACTCCGTCTTCCCTTCGATCGAGGAGTATCTCTTTGTGCGATTTATTGCGCATCGAGGAGACACGTTTTTGATGCTCCACTGTGAACGACTCTAATGTATGATGTATGACTGATGTGTGGGGGCTGAAAATGGATCGATGACTCGAGATGAAGTTTGGTGAATGTTTGGATTTCCTATAAATGTCCTATCCCTGACTTTTTTGTTATCTCTCCTTCAAATCACTCTATTCAAACGGCAAATATTTATTTTTTACAATATGCGAATACATGTGCTTTTGGTGTATTATGTTTTCTGTGCATAACTTTTTGTGTATCGACCTTCATCGTCACTGTTGAGTTCCATCAACACCTTTGTTGAAGTTGTAAAAGATTACCTGAAACTCCAGCTGAGATTGTTTTTCTACTTCAAATTTAATGACGTTGGCATATAAAATGATTGAGGCACCTTTTTATCGTGTTCATGTATCCGCTACCGCCTATCCGTGGTCCAGGATTCAGATCTAATGAAATTCTCTCGTCATCCGTTTGTGAGGCTCTTTATTGAAAGCTTTTGTAAATCTAGATGCATGATAATGGTGACGTCATAAATATCAATTGAATTCTTAGATAGGAGTAGGCGGTTTGTCGTACAGAAGCGATGAGGCTAAGCGGCGTCTGCAATCAGCACGTTTGTTTGCGCAACTTCTGTTATCATGTCCCCTATAAGGTTTCGATCAATTTGCCAATCATCGAGGAGAGGCTTTCCAGTGGTGCTGGCGAGCTCCATTTCCCGGCACATTTTTTTACCTTATTTTCTCTTACTCTCAACTCTTTTTTACCTTGCAGCTGCACTCTCGCCTCACTCCCTCCTCGTTATTACCCCCTCTATCCCTGACTCTCAGTCTTACTCTGAGCATATGCGCCAGGTCTTTGTGCCCGTGTCACTCACGTGAATCCAATGCGGTGCGACGCTGCGGCAGGCGAGCGTCTGTTGCTAGACACGCCAGCTCATAAGTGTCGCAGGGAGTGTGTTGCAAGGAGTGTGAAGCAGGGAGTGTCGCAGGGAGTGTTTCGCAGGAAGTGAGTCGCAGGGAGTGTGTCGCAGGGAGTGTGTCGCAGAGAGTGTGTCGCAGAGAGTGTGTCGCAGAGAGGGTGTCGCAGAGAGTGTGTCGCAGGGAGTGTGTCGCAGGGAGTGTGTCGTAGGGAGTGTGTCGCAGGAAGTGTGTCACAGGAAGTGTGCCGCAGGGAGTTTGTCGCAGGTAGTGTGTCTCAGGGAGAGTGTCGCACGGAGTGTGTAGTAAGGAGTGTGTCTCAGGGATTATGTTTCAGAGAGTGTGTCTCAGGGAGTGTGTCTCAGGGAGTGTGTCTCAGGGAGTGTGTCGGAAGGCGTGTGTCGCAGGGAGTGCGTTGCTGGGAGCGTGTCGAACGAAGTGTGTCTCAGAAAGTGTGTCGGAGGAAGTGCATCGTAGGGAGTGTGTCGCAGAGATTGTGTCAAACGGATTGTGACGCATTTTTTTTTTGCGCTGGGAGTGTGTTGCAGAGAGTGTATTGCGGGGAGTGTGTCGCAGGGAGTGTGTCGCACGGAGTGTGTCGCAGGGAGTGTATCGTAGGGTGTGTGTCGCAGGGAGTGCATTGCAGGGCGTGTGCTGTAGTGAGTGCGTCACACGGAGTGTGTTGCAGGGAGTGTGTCGCAGGGAGTGTGTGGCAGGAAGTGTATAATGGGACACAACGGCTGACTGGGATAATGAAAGTAGCCAAGAGACTCCTTGCATGATGATCTTTTATGAGCTTTTATGATTTGACGTACCTTGACTTGGATTCCGAGGCGTTAGGTCAATAGTGTAGCACGTTCATGAGGAGTTAGGTCAACGGTGCAGCACGTTTATGGAGTGTTAGGTCAACAGTGCAGCACGTTTATGAGGAGTTAGGTCAACAGGGCAGCCGGTTTATGAGGTGTTTGGTCAGCAGGGCAGCACGTTTATGAGGAGTTAGGTCGACAGTGCAGCGCGTTTATGAGGAGTTAGGTCAATAGTGCAGCACGTTTATGAGGAGTTAGGTCAACAGTGCAGCACGTTTATGAGGAGTTAGGTCAATAGTGCAGCACGTTTATGAGGAGTTAGGTCGACAGTGCAGCGCGTTTATGACGAGTTAGGTCAGCAGGGCAGCACGTTTATGAGGAGTTAGGTCAACAGTGCAGCACGTTTATGAGGAGTTAGGTCAACAGGGCAGCCGGTTTATGAGGTGTTAGGTCAACAGGGCAGCACGTTTATGTTTGCAGTAAGGAAGAAAATTGATTTGCTATTGAAGATGTACAAGGGTTCATGTATGATAATTTTTCACTATGTAATTGAACTAATTTGGAAGATTTGTTCTGATATAATACCATACAAAAAATTCATATGGTGCTCAAATCAGCTTGAGAAAATCTAGTTTGTTTTTCTGGGACAGACGAACCGTCCACGACGTTTCTTTCGCAACTGTACAGGACCGAAATAAGGTTATGTGGATACACCTGACCGAAGAAACAAACTGTACCTTTGAAACATCGATTGCATCATTATAAGGACTTTACTATGTGTATGTGGCTCTACCTAACTGCTAACTTAAGTCTTCAAATCCCATGTTTTTCTTCGTTGAAAGGTTGAGGGAAGGATGGTCGTGAATTGTTCGATTGGTCCTAAATTAGCTACCCATTTCAGATTCACATGAATATTAAGTGATTTTTTTCTCTATATTTAAACGAACCAGAAATTTGTCATGCTCAGTTCATTGTGAACCTCGCTTTTTTGTATAATTCTGTAGAAAAGATTATATTGAATTGAATTGATAAAGTGAGGCCAGTGCCTTCCTTAGTGCTGAGCCACAAACTCTTTGTCCCTTTCTATTGTAAGGACTTGTCCCCCCCGCAGGCACAAAGTGAGCTAAAAAAGGCCGTTGGAAGGAAGAGGGGTTGAAAACTTTCACTGAATTGCTTGAGCTTCTGCAGGGCACATGCGAGGGTGGAGGGGCTGAAGCATGACGTACTGAAGATACAGGTCTGAGCCTTCCTGCTGTGACGCCACGTAAAGTAGTCCTAAATGAGTCATAGCAACTAATAACCCAAGCTGGAAGAGAAATCAAAGCTTATAACGTTGACGAGACTTCATCGCACTCTCGCCTAATTCAATGTTGACGAGACTTCACCGCACTCTCGCCTAAACCAATGTTGACGAGACTTCACCGCACTCTTGCCTAAACCAATGTTGACGAGACTTCACCGCACTCTCACCTAATCCAATGCGGACGATACTTTACCGCACTCTTACCTAATCCAATGCGGACGATACTTTACCGCACTCTTGACTAATCCAATGTTGACGAGACTTCACCGCACTCTCGCCTAATTCAATGTTGACGAGACTTCACCGCACTCTCGCCTAAACCAATGTTGACGAGACTTCTTCGCACTCTCGCCTAATTCAATGTTGACGAGACTTCACCGCACTCTCGCCTAAACCAATGTTGACGAGACTTCACCGCACTCTTACCTAATCCAATGTTGACGAGACTTCACCGCACTCTTGCCTAAACCAATGTTGACGAGACTTCACCGCATTATTGCCTAATTCAAGACTTCACCGAACTCTTGCCTAATCCAATGTTAAAGAGACTTCACCGCACTCTTGCCTAATCCAATGTTGACGAGACTTCACCGCACTCTTGCCTAATCTAATGTTAACGAGACTTCGCCGCACTCTTGCCTAATCCATTTTTTTACGAGACTTCACCGCACTCTTGCCTAATCCAATGTTAACGAGACTTCACCGCACGCCTGCTTAATCCAATGTTAACGAGATTTCAACGCACTCTTGCCTAATCCAATGTTGACGAGACTTCACCGCACTCTTGCCTAATCCAATGTTAACGAGACTTCAACGCACTCTTGCCTAATCCAATGTTAACGAGACTTCACCGCACTCTTGCCTAATCCAACGTTACCCAGACTTCACCGCACTCCTGCATAATCCAATGTTAACGAGATTTCACCGCACTCCTGCCTAATTCAATGTTAACGAGACTTCACCATACTCCTGCCTCATCCAATGTTAACGAGACTTCACCGCACTCTTGCCTAATCCAATGTTGACGAGACTTCACCGCACTCTTGCCTAATACAATGTTAACGAGAGACTTCACCGCACTCTTGCCTAATCCATTGTTAACCAGACTTCACCGCACTCCTGCCTAATCCAATGTCACTGAAGGGAAGCTCAGACTTGCATACAAATCTTTAAAGGGCCTACTCACTTGTGCTCATCTTTAGATCCTATGTCTTCCTCTAAATTCTTTGTATACTAAGCCTCAGATGGCCTACTTACTTTTGCTCTTTAGATTCTTTGTCTTCCTCTATTTGCTTTGTATACACAGCCTCAGGGGGCCTACTCACTTGTGCTCCTTAGATTCTTTTCTTCCTCTATTTACATTGTGTTATCGCATTGCAAGCCCCTTCTAAATCTTGTCGGGCATTTGCAATTACTCATTACACTGTTTTTGCGTGCTTTTTATGAGCATTTTTGTAACACATTTTTGGGGCTTTGTATTGGAGTTCCACGTTGCCTTGCAGAAGCAGTAGTAGTCACCAAAAGAAAGGTCTGTGAGGAGCCTTCATTTCTGTTTCCTTTGCCTGTGTGCCTTGCATGATACTTGCCCTGACAGGTGGCGGAAGAGGCAAGATTATTCAGGAATGGAAGGGACGGCTTTCTAGGCTTCACTAGAGGAAAGATGGCTAGACTTCACTAGAGGAAGGATGGCTAGGCTTCACTAGAGGAAGGATGGCTAGACTTCACTAGAGGAAGGATGGCTGATGTGCGGCACGAAGTAGAAGTCCGGTATTGTAGGCACGATGTTGTATCTAGATACGAGTAAGCACGATACTGAACCTAGAAACTGGGAGTATAGGCACGTTACTGTATCTAGATGTTGGTATTATGGGCACAATACTGTATTTAGATACTGGTATTATGGGCACAATACTGTATCTAGATACTGGGAATATGAGCACTAAACTGTAAATTGGAACAGGTAGCTTTTGCACGATACTGTATATAGATACAGGTAGTATAGGCACGATGATGTATCTAGATACTGGGGTTATAAACACGATACGGTAAATTGATTAGGGTAATTCCAGCACGATACTGTATCTAGATACTGGGGTTATGAACACGATACTGTAAATTGATTAAGGTAATTCCAGCACGATACTGTATCTAGATACTGGGGTTATGAACACGATACTGTAAATTGATTAAGGTAATTCCAACACGATACCGTATCTAGATACTGGGGTTATGAACACGATACTCTAAATTGATTAAGGTAATTCCAGCACGATACTGTATCTAGATACTGGGTTTATGAACACGACACTGTAAATTGATTAAGGTAATTTCAGCGCGATACTGTATCTAGATACAGGTAGTATAGGCACGATGCTGTATCTAGATACTGTGGTTATGCACACGATACTGTAAATTGATTAAGGTAATTTCAGCACGATACTTTATCTAGATACAGGTAGTATAGGCACGATGCTGTATCTAGATACTGGGGTTATGAACACGATACTGTAAATTGATTGAGGTAATTCCAGCACGATACTGTATCTAGATACTGGGTTATGAACACGATACTGTAAATTGATTAAGGTAATTCCAGCACGATACTGTATCTAGATACTGGGGTTATGAACACGATACTGTAAATTGATCAAACTAATTCCAGCACGATACTGTATCTAGATACAGGTAGTATAGGCACGATGCTGTATCTAGATACTGGGGTTATGAACACGATACTGTAAATTGATTAGGGTAATTCCAGCACGATGCTGTGTCTAGATACAGGTAGTATAGGCACGATGCTGCATCTAGAGACTGGGGTTATGAACACGATACTGTAAATTGATTAGGGTAATTCCAGCTCGATACTGTATCTAGATACAGGTAGTATAGGCACGATGCTGTATCTAGATACTGGGGTTATGAACACGAGACTGTAAATTGATTAGGGTAATTCCAGCACGATACTGTATCTAGATACTGGGGTTATGAACACGATACTGTAAATTGAATAAGGTAATTCCAGCACGATACTGTATCTAGATACTGGGGTTATGAACACGGTACTGTAAATTGATTAAGGTAATTCCAGCACGATACTGTATCTAGATACAGGTAGTATAGGCAAGATGCTGTATCTAGATACTGGGGTTATGAACATGATACTGTAAATTGATTAAGGTAATTCCATCACGATACTGTATCTAGATACTGGTAGTATAGACACGATGCTGTATCCAGATACTGGGGTTTTGAACACGATACTGTAAATTGATTAAGGTAATTCCAGCACGATACTGTATCTAGATACTGGGTTATGAACACGACACTGTAAATTGATTAAGGTAATTCCAGCTCGATACTGTATCTAGATACTGGGTTATGAACACGACACTGTAAATTGATTAAGGTAATTCCAGCACGATACTGTATCTAGATACTGGGTTATGAACACGATACTGTAAATTGATTAAGGTAATTACAGCACGATACTGTACCTAGATACTGGGGTTATGAACACGATACTGTAAATTGATCAAGCTAATTCCAGCACGATACTGTATCTAGATACTGGGGTTATGAACACGACACTGTAAATTGATTAAGGTAATTCCAGCACGATACTGTATCTAGATACTGGGTTATGAACACAATACTGTAAATTGATTAAGTTAATTCCAGCACGATATTGTATCTAGATACTGGGTTATGAACACAACACTGTAAATTGATTAAGGTAATTCCAGCACGATACTGTTTCTAGATACTGGGTTATGAACACGATACTGTAAATTGATTAAGGTAATTCCAGCACGATACTGTATCTAGATACTGGGATTATGAACACGACACTGTAAATTGATTAAGGTAATTCCAGCACGATACTGTATCTAGATACAGGTAGTATAGGCACGATGCTGTATCTAGATACTTTTTCGATTATTTTGTTGAAATTCTTCTCCTTGGAATCTGGCAAGTGTTTTGCATCAGTAACTGGATGACCTGCTCAACACTGACAAGGGGCGATTGACGTCAGAATAAGAGGCACTTTATCCAATAAGGCTTTCTGTATTCGTTAATTTATACAACGAGTACAAAACATTGTATTTGGAATTCATTATACGGTATAAACCCAGTTTAATGACATATTTTTTTGGCCTGAAATTATGTAACCTCGCCAAAAATATTGGGACCGAAAATTGAATGATGAAGACCTATTATATTAATTATGCGGGAACGTCTGAAATCCGACTGTATTTTTTTTCACAAAAGTTCTAGAGCGTGTAATGTACTTACTACACGTCAGTGAGCCTACAATAATATCACACTTATATGCAATATCATTTGACCTCTCTAGCCTTGCGGTGGAGATGTATATACATATAAATACTGCGCGCTTGTGTATAACACATAACAAACATTTTCTGAAGATCATTGGTAATATGAGGGCTTATAAGCGCTTGCTTCAGCGAGTTCTGCTGTGCTACTGACCCTGACATAGACATGGTGTCTGAGGCCGCTGAGAAGGGGCGTCCAAGGGTACAGGGAAAAGGTGTCTGAGGGCGCAGGGGAGGTGCGTCCGAGGGTACAAGGAAGGTGCGCCCGAGGGTACAGGGAATAGGCATCTGAGGGTGCAGGGAAAGAGCGTCTGAGGATGCAGGGCAGGGGCGTCCGAGAGGGCAGGGGAGAGGCGTCTGAGGAAGCAAGGAAGGGACGTCGCAGAGTGCAGGGCAGGGGCGTCCGAGGGTGCAGAGCAGGGGCGTCCGAGGGTGCAGGGCAGGGGCGTCCGAGAGGGCAGGGAAGAGGCGTCTGAGGAAGCAGGGAAGGGACGTCGCTGAGTGCAGGGCAGAGGCGTCCGAGAGGGCTGGGAAGAGGCGTTTGAGGGCGCAGGGAAAGGGCATCTGGCGTTGCATAGATTGCTTATCCGGGAGGGGGGGGGGGCAGGGAAGAGCGGGAGCTACACCCAATGCTAATAACCATGTGCAAAGTTATAGCGCAAGATCGCGCGAAGTTTGACTGTACCGCCAGTGTATTAAATGCATGCTTTTGACGCTTTGATTCCACTATACCTGTGATGAGATCGTATGTATTTATAAATGTATATCCATTCAACCGTTCCTTCGTACGTGCAGAAGCGTGCAAATATTTGTTTGTGGTTAGTCTGTTGCCGGACAAACATATTCGACTTTCCACACGTGGAATTTAGTTTCATATAAAAATTTCTTACGGTGCTATGTGTGGGCAAAGCCTCTTAATGGATAATATTTAACAAATTTTCGATGAGTTCAATTAAAGAGCGGAAAAAGGACATAACAGATTTACCTAGTTTTAAATCATAAACAAATTTTTGCTCGCTTCTGTACATCAGGAAGCAGCTCTATAAATATGCTTCCATGAACGCAAGCAAACTCACTAAAGAGTAATGAACCTCGAAACGAAAAGATGTCATTTATTGCTCTGACGGTGCGTCGTTTATTGCTCTGACGGTGCGTCGTTTATTGCTCTGACGGTGCGTCGTTTATTGCTCTGACGGTGCGTCGTTTCATCTCAATGAGATGATCGGACGTTCAAAATAGGCCCCAAATGTTTTTTTTTAGATAACGATAGAAAATGTATTGCCTCAAAACAGAACAACTTTTTCCTCGGCTTACAGGCGGCCAGTTAGAGAAAATACGAGTGAGCAACGAACTGCTTTCAGGGCAGCATTCATTGTTAGCTTCGTGTTGACTGAGCGAACGTTGAGAGTGTTATAGCAGGGCTACTATAATACGAGTGAGCTACGAACTGCTTTCAGGACAGCATCCATTGTTAGCTTCGTGTTGACTGAGCGAACGTCGAGAGTGTTATAGCAGGGCTACTATAATACGAGTGAGCAACGAACTGCTTTCAGGGCAGCATCCATTGTTGGCTTTGTGTTGACTGAGCGAACGTCGAGAGTGTTATAGCAGGGCTACTATAATACGAGTGAGCAACGAACTGCTTTCAGGGCAGCATTCATTGTTGGCTTCGTGTTGACTGAGCGAACGTCGAGAGTGTTATAGCAGGGCTACTATAATACGAGTGAGCAACGAACTGCTTTCAGGGCAGCATTCATTGTT
>SDVV010011446.1:0-15844 GCA_016164225.1 Gammarus roeselii | reverse complement strand
ATTACCTGCTTCATTGCTACATGTTTCCCAATTTCAGTCAGTGTTAAAACATTCGGAGTTTTTTGATGTATTCATTTTTTTTTTAACCGAACAATACTTTTTCCGTCATCTCATTTATACCTTTGCTCATCATATTTTCATTCGAATGCGAATAAAATTAAGAATGTAAAATAAATAATTCCGTCTTCTCAAACTAACATGAATAGTTTAAAAAGTCGTTCAAGCCTAACGAATTCATCTTTTGGGAAAAACAATTAGTTCTATTACTGATTTCATTTCTCATATTGTGTGCCTTCACGTGAGATATGATCACTGTATCCGTTGATATATCATTATCTGAACTACCAAATCAGAATCACTTTATGATGGAAAAATAATAGCATAAGTAGTACCTGCGACATTTTCATCGCTCTAGCAGTATGGATATTTGTTATACGACCCAATGCAGAGGAGTATCTTAATGAATTTTTACGGATTTGTCTGTGCTCGTCAGTAGGTAACTTCAAATAATGCTTCATCGATATGAGCGCGGCAGGAGCCTATGTGATTCATCGATATGAGCGCGGCAGGAGCCTATGTGAGTCATCGATATGAGCGCGGCATGAGCCTATGTGATTCATCGATATGAGCGCGGCAGGAGCATATGTGATTCATCGATATGAGTGCGGCAGGAGCCTATGTGAGTCATCGACATGAGCGCGGCAGGAGCCTATATGAGTTACTTTGCAATTTGTCGAATATTAAACTGCCGAATATCAAGCGGTGCGTTCCAGAACACAGCCTTACAGATCGACCGCGTTCCAGCACATAGCCTTACAGATCGATCGTGTTCCAGCACACAGCCTCACAGATTGACCGTGTTCCAGCACATAACCTTTCAGATCGACCGTGTTCCAACACATAGCCTTACAGATCGACCGTGTTTCAGCACATAGCCTTACATATCGACCGTGTATCAGCACATAGCCTTACATATCGACCGTGTTACAGCCCATAGCATTACATATCGACTGTGTTTCAGCATATAGTCTTACAGATCGACCGTGTTCCAGCACATAGCCTAACAGATCGACCGTGTTCCAACACATAGCCTTACACATAGACCGTGTTTCAGCACATAGCATTACAGATCGACCGTGTTCCAGCACATAGCCTTACACATCGACCGTGTTTCAGCACATAGCCTTAGAGATCGACCGTGTTCCAGCACACAGCCTTACAGATCGACCGTGTTTCAGCACATAGCCTTACAGATCGACCGTGTTCCAGCACATAGCCTTACACATCGACCGTGTTTCAGCACATAGCCTTAGAGATCGACCGTGTTCCAGCACACAGCCGTACAGATCGACCGTGTTTCAGCACATAGCCTTACATATGGACCGTTCGGGCTCGCTATATATCCCTTTATGAGTCCATGTAACAATGTTCACCAATATGTCTTATATCACATACCCTTCTTACCATTTAATTCTAAACGAACACAATGCATCACGTTCTACTTAACAGTATGTGTTGGACAAATTAATTTTGTTTCATTATTCTACGTTCAAGTGGTGTTTTTTTATTAGCGTTTTTTCTTTCGGTTCTATTTCACAAGTTACAGTTAGATAATAAAATCAGTGTTCAAAGTTTTTAGGACGGTAACAATATTTCATAGAGAATAGTCAACAATAATCAACACTTATATTCCCTGTTCGATATTTTATTTTTATAAATGCAGCAAGCCGTATTACGTGTGAATCGAAAAATTACATGACGACATTTGCCAGCGGGGGCTGGTAATTTAGGTAGCATCTGACAGTAAAAAGTTAACTAAATAACTCTTTATTATGATTGTCTCGTCAAAAGACTAACTCGGCGCTCGCATTTCAATCATTACGTTCGTGAATGAAGCATAGATTGAATAGATACATTTTAAATGGACCAACAGGCCTTGCAATTCATCTCATAATCAAACAAAAAAAATAGATAAAAATTCAACCAAAATTTACGAATTTCATGTATGGGAGCCCGTCGTGGAAATAAGAAAAGAAGAGAGTCACTTGTTTATCTTTTCGATATTCTGCTTTTTAATTGATTCTCGATATAGGAATGTGTGGTCAAGTGATACACTAAGAAAATGCAAGGAATGTTCAGACGGTATTCGTTGTCTTACCTCCTGAATTTGTGCAAATCCTTATAAATGCAACGTATAACATGTCCTGCTCGTCAAAGGTTATCATTCGACTCAAATTCGTATCACGTAAGTCCATCACTTCAACAACTGATAGTGGCCTAGCTTAGTAACAGATTTAAATATTACACGGTTTTTTGAATTGACAATATTTGTTGAAAAGCTATCTGTAATTAGATATGTGGTGGCATGTGGCGTCAATGATACGATTTAATTTTGTGTACTTAACATTAATTTACCTACATACATTTTACGGACGGAGCGCGTTCAAATGGCTCAGATTCTGAAAAGTAAAAAGAAAATGAAACATTACAAAGAAGATTCTCTGTAATCGAAGTTCCTGATTATATGTAAAATAAATCTACTGTCAATGTGTCACTTATCCCTTTTCAGTTGCCAAATGGTAATGGCAAAATGCTTTCAATAGCACATGACGCTTCGTGTTTGCTCAGAGACATTTCACACGAAAAAAAACAGAGTAGTTGTCATATGGCGGGTTTCGCAGCTCTGCGTGTATAGGGCTGCAACCCTAATATGCACTTCCATGCAACATGTGCCCAAAGCTAACAAGTTGTCCATTATATCAACGACGCCCCACAGTTGTGATCTCGTGAAGTGCGGCTGGTGCCGTCGAAGTAATCAACGAGGGATTGGTCACTAAATCTGAAGAAAACTTTCGATATGTATATTCCCTAAATTAACTTGACCGATGATGGAAATGTTGCCATTAGAGATTCCAAATTCACTCGACTTCATAGAATTTAAATATTTGGATTCACTTTAGATGGAGAGTTGTATTTTAAGGAGCACACAGAATTGGTTTGCAATGTATACTGGATCAAACTTCATCGCTACTTCCCTTGCTGTAAGTTGCAGCCATAGGTCATCTGATTGGAGAGTGAATTTTCACTTTTCCTCAAGCTTTTTTGCTGTGGTACATTCAATGATATTTTACGTTGTCTTTTTTTCCCAGGTACTTTTTAAATGTACTGTAATCATTCATCTGTTTTCGTTCACCAAGAACATGAACACTATTCGGAGATGTTAATTTATAGTGCGATCCATTGGGTCCTTTTCCGTTAGCTATCCGTTGCCCAAATGGTATAAACTTGCCTTGGACAGGACTTTAACCCCAATCATTTGATAGTCCCAGTATTCATCGCAATCATTCTGATTTTAAATCATGTCCTGTTTTAAGACTACTTCAAAAAAAAAGTACAATGATTACTTATGCAGTATTCAATTCAAATTTTTTCTTTGATTCATAACATGTATATGAAAAAATATGTATTTGGTATATAAATATTCGTATAAAAACAGAGTGAAAATAACACCTATGTTGTTCATAGAAATAGATAGATTCTTACAAAAAATTGTTTTCATTACCTGTAGGTCTAAATGAAACTGAACGTCGCCCATTCATCATATTTCCTAGTCCGATTTTAATTAACAATGCCGGTATTCTGGCCCTTGGGTTTTGGTGAGCAACTGTTCCCGGCGTCTAATTAAAACGCGGCCTCAAACACTGCAAACTCGGACCTTGTTTTGCAGAGCAGGAAGAGTAGGAAAGCCGCACAATCATGCATCTCCTTCTCAACCGTCTGTTGGAAACTTCCCCAAGTACTATCCTGTGAGTCGATCTTGATACGATGCTCAATGGATTCAAAAAACGTGCATAAGTCGCTCTTAATAACTGATAGCTAATATTTCGATGAACTGATTATTGAACTAAGCCACAGGAGAGACGGTGCAAGATGTAGACGGTCGGTTGTTGTTGTTACTAAGTGGTGATGTACGGATGAGGTTTGCTGAGCATTCGGTGAAGTTTGTTGAATATTGATAATGTCAGGGACATTCATTGTTGCTGTAGAAGGTGTACGGATGCCAATATTGGGAGCAATACTTACTGTGGCCATTACTAATAAAAAGGTCACTGGGTTTGTGTGACGAGGAGTGAAGTTACGGTAGTCCAATAATTGATGAGACCACTAACCCTGTGTTATGTGTCGCCGTGGTGCCGATTAAGTGGCGCAATGCGTTCATTGTTCCTCTTTGCTGTATAACAGCTGAGGAAATTAAAATGAATGCATCAATTCAAAAGGTATCAGGTGTCTTGTGTGTGGTAAGGGGTAGGTAAGAGGAATATATGCAATACGAATGGTGCGATTGGCAAGGAACGGTTGGCTTCAGAAGAGGTAGAGAGGAGTAGCTTTCGACGAGAAAGGATGTGTTCTGTGCCTTCATGTATCTGGGAATAGTTACGACAGAGTCAACATTGAGGTGTTGTGGAGGGTGTTACGGCTATGTGGAGTAAGTGTGAATTTTTTCAGAGCGCTGCTGAGTTTCTTTGTTGGCAGAAGAGCACGCGGCAGAGAAAAGAGCGAAGTGAGTGTTTGGTTCCTTGTAAAATGGGACGCAGAATTGCGTCATGTCTCCCAAAATATTCAATCTCAACATAGAAAGAGTGGTCAGGGAAGCGAACGTATGAATGTATTGAGTAGGGGTTGGGAATCAAATAATCCAATTGATGAAGTTTTCATTTGTGTCAGTTGTTTGTATGCCAGTCTCGGTGTTTGGCAGAGTGTGTAAGAAGAAGAAGCGGCAAGTTGGTGTGGGCACAAGTAAAGTAAGGAGATGTTCGACGAATGATGATGCGAGCGGGTTCAGTGTCCGCGAAAATGACGAATTATTGTTGGATGAAGTTCAGCGTGTTTATTACGTGGCCTCTCATGCGGTGAAGACTGGCAAATAAGAACTTAAGTGAAACTTAGAGTGAAGGGAGAGAGTAAAGTGCTGGGTACATGAACGAGTTTTGTGAGCTGTAGAACACTAGCTATGGAAGCAACGAGAGGGTTGCAAGTGGTGGTAGTTGTCCTAAAGTGGACACGAGAGGGATACATGTGATGGGAATTGATATCTGAGAAGTGATGAAGGTATAAATATTTTCGATGAACGGAAATTGCAGGAATGGCACAGAATTTAATGATCAAAAATGACGTAGTTAGAATTTAAAGAGGATGGTGGGGAAGTAGGAGGGCTGATTTGATTCACGTGTTCTGAGTTGATTCGGACACATGATGAGGGCGGATGATGGGAGGTGTCGAAAAGGTGATGAAAGTGCAGAGGAGTGGGCTTACACTTAGAGGAAGACCACATTCTGGATAGATGGATGCATTCGTAGGATGAAATGAAGTCGGTGTTTGCGAGTGTTTACAAGTGTAGGAAGACAACAACAGGCCTATTGGCCCAAACTAAGTTGCCTTTTGATAGTAAGAGGATTTGTTCCGAAGAAGAACTTCTAAGAGAGCTTCGTGTGCCATTTCTGTCTTTATAACATCAAAAAATGGAACGATTTGTTATTTATCGGCATTTTAAGTAGAACTTATCTTGCCGCAACTTGAACGTTTCGATTGTCTTGCTGTTTACAACCTCCGCTGGAAGTTTGTTTCATTCGTCGACAACTCTATACGTGAAAAAATAGCGCGTAATGTTGAGGGGAAACCGTTTCCCAACGATTTTGTATCCATTGTTCCTATCACTCCGTTTGTATCTAAAATAAAAAGATTCGCTCAGTCCACGTTTTGTTTACCCTTCATAATCTCCCTCACTTCGATCATGTCGCCTCTGGCTCGACGTTTCTTTAGCGAATAAAGATTGAGTACATGTAGCCTGTTTTCGTACGATTTATTTCGCAGCGAAGGGACGAGTTTGGTAGCTCGACGTTGAACCTTTTCTAATTTATTAACGTCTTTCCTAAGATATGGAGACCAGAATTGGATGGAATACTCGAGATGCGGTCTAATAAACGCATTGTATAGCTTGAGCATACTGACTGGGTTCTTGTACGAGATAGTGCGAGATATCATACCAAGCATTTTGTTGCATTTATTGGCAGCATCGTTACATTGTTTGCTATTTTTCAAGTCGTTACTAATGATGACATCTAAATCTCTCTCTTCGTTGAGAGGAATGAGTTTATTTCCGGACATTGAAATATTCGTGCTTGAGGTAATGAGGACATAGGTGCCTAACTTTACATTTGTCGACATTAAATTTCATTTCCCACATCTCTGACCAATCAACAATTTTGTTCAAGTCTAGTTGGATCTGCTGACACTCTAATTTAGTTTGCACTTTTCCTCCCACCTTAGTAACGTCTGCAAATTTGCTAATGTTTGAGCGTACGTTCCTATCGAAATCATTAATGAATATTATAAAGAGAACTAGACCTAACACAGATTCTTGAGGCACGCCGCTTGTAACATTACTCCAGGGGAGGAAGCTCCGTTAGGCACAGCTCGCTGCCGTCTGTCCGCGAGCCAGCATTTTATCCAGTTGTTAAGCTCGCCTCGAATGCCGATGCTGTGCAATATACTACAGCATATTCCGAGTGCACATCACTGACTTCATTCAAATGTAAACACAATGTAACCTTAGAAAATATATGAACTGGTGGGCCGGAAACGCAATGAACTGGTGTGAAAGAAAGGCGATGAACTGGCGTGTAGCGAGCACGGTGAACTGGCGTACAACGAGTGCGATGTACGCAGTGTAGCGAGCGTGATGGACTGACGTTCAGCGATCACGGTGAACTGGTGTGTAGCGACCGCGATGTACTAGCGTGTAGCGAGCGCGATGAGCTGGCGTGTAGCGAGCACGGTGAACTGGCGTAGAGCGAGTGCGTTGAACTGGCTTGTAGCAAACGCGATGAACTGGCGTATAGTGAGTGCGATGAACTGCCGTGTAGCAAACGCGATGAACAGGGGTGGAGCGGCGCAATGAACTGGCATGTAGCGAGCACGATGAACTGACGTTTGGCAAGCGCGACGAACTGGTGTGTAGCAAGCGCGATGACCAGGTGTGTAGCAAGCGCGATGACCAGGTGTGTAGCAAGCGCGATGAACTGGTGTGGAGGAGAGAGCTGTTGTGGAGGAGTATCTTCCACGTGGGGCAAGGCACTCGCGGTATGAGGTGCGGTGAGCAGCCTCAGTCTCGGCTAGGGGTGAGGTTTGGTGTGTGACTTAATGAGGCGCGGACCACAGGCTGAGCTCGCTTCGCGACAGTAGAGAAGAAGGCAGTACGGAGGTAGGCCAGGAAGAATAATTCCACCTTTCACTGTTCGAATAAAGTGGGCCTGTTCGGTCAATCACAGACACATAAACACGGTGTTTAGATATGGCTCACACTTCGTTGAATGGTCCGAAAATCAGTTTTAAACCGCCAATTTGGCATTTGCCGTGTGTCAATGTTTAACGAAGCAAATGAGGTGACCTCCTCTATTTATATCGAGCAGAGGAGGACACACTAGCACACACCCTCACACCACGGTCTTCAGGAGGAATCTGAGGTTGTGAAAAATCTCCGTGGAATGGCGTGATAATGATTGTGAATTACAGGGTGAGAAAGCAGCTCCAATGCGTTTTCCTGCCCATTGTGCCTTGTCCAGAAACGGGATAGACGTGGGTGGGGAAGGCTCGGCCACTATAATGTCGCAGGGGACAATTCAGTGAAGCTGTTTGGTAAGACTACTGACTCGGATCTCGGACTTCATGCACTCCTGACCCAAAGTGTGTGTTGCGGGGTCCTGGCCGGACTTTACTGCGGAAAAGCACTATATTTGGTTCATTGTGAGTTCACATATTTTCTGGGGTAACGTTGCGTCTGTCTGTCTGTATCTATTTATAAATAGGTTGTCTATAGCTCTCATGACATAATTGAAAACAACTATGCAGTAAGAAAATCGCTTAATTTTATTGTGCACTCATTATGGGGATCTCACCTTAAATTTGTCTGTTACTCTGTTCGAATTTATTCAATCGTACCATTAGTTGGTCGCTTCTGCCTCTAAACTTTATGCATTGGGTGTTCAGTGGATTTTTTTTATTTAGTCTCACTTCAGTATTTTTATTTCTCCTCGGGTTTTATTTCACAGCCTATCATCAATCATTGTTTATCACTTTGTATCAGTGGTTTATATAAGGCCGTCGACTTCGCAGCAACAGTCCCACACCGAGCAACTGACGTCCTGGAAACATCAACTTTCGATTTCATTCCCGACCAAGGGAAGTTTCAACATTATAACACGTACATCAATGAGGCGCGAGTCGAGTGAACAGATGGGGCTGACACACAACGACGAGGCGAAAGACTTGTGATGGTCGAGGACGATGAGTAACACCAAACTAGGAGCCTGACACAAAGCGATGAGGCGCGAGACGAGTGGAGAGCGAGGATGATGAGTAACACCACGATACGTCGATCAATTTATTTCTTCATTGAGCATTCCAATCTACCCATAGCCTCAATATCTGACTGATTGGAATATCTTCAGCATCTGAATAACATTGCATTTGCTTAGTTTTCCCGTCGTAAACTGAATTCCTAAATGAAACTGTTCTTATCATGATTTTTTTGGAAAAATTAAATGAGTTCGGAACAACAGCTTCTATACCCTCAAAACACTTTGATTAAATTTGTTTTGTTCATTAGAATTGAGATTCGTACTTTAAATGTACACACTATTTTAAATTGTAAAATATTCAAATCATTTTTTTATAAACATTAACGAGCAATCGAATTCCCGTGGTTGATTTCAATTTCAAATGAAAGTATTTCCATTTACAGTTGATCAGAGAGGCGTTTATTCGTGCACTTGAACAATGCTACCTGTTATGTGATATACACTTACAACCATGCACTTACCACCATGCACTCACAATCATGTAATCATGACTTTGCAAATTGTCCGTGTGCGAGGTTTCCCAGGTTATATTGAAACTTTAGAGCATGCATTCTTCTATACAATGCCTCTAATTACATATTATAAATTAATAAATTACTTATTTTCCTCGTCTGGCAATGGGTTTTCAATTCATTTCATATTACACATAAAACTTCATTATCAAGTACACTATTTGAATTAACCTAAACAGTTCATTGCTAATGGGCCGCCGGTTCTAATATCATGCAGCAAATTATAAATTACAATATTATAATCAATGAATAACAATGATAACAGATAACTGGTAAGAATCAGGAATGCCTGGTGTTGAGAAATAAATAATAAATGAGGTTGGACAATCATGAATAAATGGGGTGGGGAATTCGCGAATGCATTGGGCTGGGACAAATACGTATACATAGGGCTGGGGAAATCGTGAATATATGGGATTAGGAAATACTGAGAACATAGGTTGGGAACCTAACATATTGCGCTAACATTTGCACAGATGGCTTTAAAAAATGGATGAAAAATAAAGGGTGAATAGACCGCTTGGAAATGATTAGATAATTGACCAACAAAACCATTCAATACTGGAGTACAAAAGTATGATGAATATGACGCTGCTATAGAAGATAAAGCACACTATAAGTTTATGTGGCAATGATTGTATCATCCAAAATGGTACGGCGATTTGTAGAAAGAATTTAAATAATTATATTCACACCGAGTTCTACTGTCAAAGCTGGAAGCTGCCTATCGTTCCTCGAAAAGACTGAGCTCGTGTTTCAGTTATACTAAAGCGATTCAAACATTCGAAACATCGAAGTAGACAAAACGCAAGTTAATACTTAGGCTAATTGGCAGAGACAGTTGTGGTACACTGTAAGTAGGAACATGAAGTATGAACAGTGTATGAACGATTAGATGGCGGCTCAATATTATGTGTTATGGTGGTGCTATTTTCGGACATGTTCAAGAACAGAATGCATTTTTTGGTTAGTTGTATAATGTATGTATCTCATATTTGTAGGCAAAGTTAAGGTTTTGAATTGATCGTTCAGTAGATGTTTATTAAGCCTATTCCTGGAGGACGTGTTAGAGGTTTGTTATGAGGTTGGTTCAGAATTTTGGTCCAGTGATCGAAGAAGCTCTACAGGCAGTTTCTGTTTTCCTGTGTTCAACGGGCAGAGTACCATTAATTCGTGTGAATCAATTGTTCTTTTCACCTCGAGAATATATGTGCTTTTAGCTGTCGGGTGAATGTTTTTCTGCAAGATCTTACTGAATTCTGATCGACTCACGGAATGCCAGTTTGTTGTCGATATTTAGCATCTGCAATTTTTCGTGGAAAGGACTTACGTGGTCTCGTTTTTTATGGTTATTATCTCATGTTATTCTTGCCGCAAAGTTTATACAACGTTGCACTTTCTCTCTTTGAGCTTGCATTAATTTTCCCCAGATTGAAAGACAGTATAGTTGATGTGAGAATATACTAAAGCGTGGACCATCATTAATTTTTTTTCAGAGCTTAGGAACAAGAGTGTTCCGATCAACTTGGAGCACTAAGTAATTACGCGAAGTTTGAAGGAAAGATCGGGATCAAACCATACTCCCATATTTATTATTTTGTTTTCAACAAATATGTCAGATTTTTATGTCCTGATAGAAAATTTCGTTGGAACTGCTTTTCCTGTTGAATTGAGCATGAGTCCATTTTAACGCATTCGTCGTCCCTTAACGCGTTCAGATCTGATGGTTTACGGGAAATCAATTTATGGACATCATCGGCGTACAAAACCATTTTTGATTTTTTTTTATGATTTACAGTCAATGTCATTTAATAAACAAGAAACAACAATGGACCAAATATCGAACCTTGAAGAACCCCAAAGGCAACTGTTGACGGACTTGACATAGTAGCGTTATCAAGTTGACTAGTTGATGCCGATTTGTCAGATAACTTCCAACCCAAGTAGGGTCTACTCATATATTACGGAGCTTGCCAAAAATAATTTTGTGACTTACACTGTCGAATGCTTTTGATAGGTCATGCAATAATAGCAGAGATATGTGCTCGTCATCAAAGTTTTTATGTCGATCTTCCGTGATGCTCATAAGTGCGTCTTCTGTTGACAATTTTGGCCGACAAACCATTTTAGCAGTCATTGAACCGCTTGTTTGATTCGCGGCAATCAATTAATTGGATAGATACTACCGTTTCTTGAATCTTGGATGGGACAGGCAGAAGAGTGATCGGTCTAAAGTTGGACGGTTCGTTCTTGTCCCCTGATTAATGAATTGCTTATATGTTTGCATGCTTCCTGATTTCCGAAAATGTTTCACTTGCTATAGAGGTGATAATAACTGTGCTGATATAAGACTAGGTAACTATTAGGCTGTCTTCCAGATATTAAAGGGCTAAACCATCTATTCCTATAGAGCTTAGGTTCTTCGAGGCCAATACAGCTCGTTTTACTTATCGCTGCGATTCTTGCTCTGGCTTCCATTTGACGTTTGCTGTTTGGTCACAGTCTCCATAAAAAGATTTCGGATTCCATGTATCTGTTGCATCGCTCTGTAATCCTTCATCGGCTTCCTGGGTTACTTCTTTAAAATCCCAACTCCTGCCACGTAATTATTGAACTTTTCTGAGGTTGCCTGAAGATTCGGATAAGTAGGCGAGTTGATTTTTTCTGTTAGGGAACAATTCTTTTCAGTGCATTCCACGTTTCGTTACGATTATTTCTGCACTGTTCTAGTTCCTCATGATGATATCCAATTTTAGCCAGTCTGACTTCTCGTTTTACTCTCCTATTTTGAATTCGAAATAATTCTAATCAAGAAATGCTTCGTTTTGTTCTGCGATTGAGATTTTTTTTACGATAAATTTAGGTTTGCTGTTTTTCGGTAATCCATTATACCGGCATGCTCTTCATTTTTCTAGTTTCCGTTGGCGCCACAGCGTTCAGATCTGTGAGAAGATAGTCTATGAATATTTGGGCTAGCTCTGTGACATTATCTGTGCAATGAATCGGTTTTATCATCTCGACGTTTGGCAATAGTTGTGCGCTGAAGTTATCCGCGGTGTAATTTCTATTTGTTCGACAGTTTATTTTGTATGGTTGATTCTTATATTTTTTTATGTTAACGTTGAAATTTGTTTCATGGTGGTCAGAGAAGGGATTGGGCTCCACATCTGTGATAACTATTTCGTTAAATATGAGCCGATCTAGTTCAGTTTAGGATTCGGGAGTAATTTTTGTTGCACTTTTTATGAGTTCAATCAGCCCGAGTCTGTCTAAAATCAGTTTCATATCATTAGATTTTAATTTCAATTGATCTTCATTGCAATGCCCCAAAACGGACAGCGTCTTCACTGAACTGATAGCTTCTCAAAATTTTCTTCGATGTATTGGAAAGAGTGTACACTTACTTGGGGTGGTTTGGAAAGTCAACCAACGACAAACGATTTGTTTTTTCGTACCTGGATGTTTACCCAAAGGTCATCAACTTCATTACTGACATTAGGCATTACTTGAAAAGTGGTATATTCTTCTCGCACATAAATCACGGTTCCACTTCCTTCCTTCCTCTAGCTTCCACTTCCGCCACTATTCTCTTACCTCAGCCCAAACTCCTACTCTATCTATCCCGCTAATTCCTAACATATATTACCCCCAACCATTCATTCCTCTTGCTCCCACTTTCGCTACCATTCTCTAACCTCAGCCCAAAGTTCAAATCTACCTATCCCGTTAATCCCTCCCATATAATACCCCCCCCCCCTCATCCAATGTTTATAGGAAAGCGAAGTCGCCTTGATTTTCTATAAACATTGAAACCTTCAATCTGGATGAATGTATTGCTAATAATAGATTCCAACCAAGTTTCAGTCAAGCATCCTTCACAATCACTCATCCTTCACCATCATTTTTTATTCGATCCATCTTTCTTTATAAGCTTCTAACGTTTATATGTTTAGTCAGGATGTGATTTAGGTTGTGATGGTTATTTATAGACATGGTTGCAGTGGGATGGTCGCTGCTCCCAGTTAGAATTGCTTGTGACTCTAGTAATTTTGTGTTTACTTTCAGGGCAAATGGTGTCACTTTGAGATGGTTGCAGAGGTATCTCTTCATCGTTTTGCAAGTGAGATTACCTCATGGAACACTGCACATTTGTTTCCACATGCTTGTTTCAATTCGCTGCAATATTTTGTTGTTTGAATCGTGGATGCAGAGGGTGGGTTGGTGCAAGACTACTATAGTGATCATCTTTCTTGACTACGAATATGGAGTATTGATCAACTTCATCACCCTTAAGGTTGGATGGATTAATTACAGTTTTCGTGTCGTTTTCCGGCATTGATTCATCTAAGATTGTGATTTGTGTTTTGAGTGCGTTGCTGAGAATTTCAGGGACTAGATCGTCAAAACTGCTATTGTACTCTTTGTTTTCAAAATACTTTTCCATCTCGGAGAGGAATCTATCACCTCTTTTTGGATAGTCGGCGTAGGCTCCATAATCTTTTATGAAATTGAAAGGTTCCTCCAATACGTTACTTCTTATCCCCTTTAAGATAAATTCATCGTCGAGTCCTATTTGTTTTACTAAGGATCCTCTCGTCGTGTGCATCATAAAATGTCCGTCTGCTTGTGTTGATCGTCTCTTCAATCTTAAATCATTGAGAATTGTGTCGATGTTGTTGTTCCGGGGAAATTGTTGCAAGTTTTCCGTCACGTGCATTGGCATTCTTTTATCCCATTTTTTTTTGTTGTTTGGGTCAGTAACGCAACTTTCAATTAGATTTTCTAATAAGCTCTTCAGTAACACTCATACTGATGTTAACTAATATCTGGCTGTCATTTCGCGAATAACATTTTGTGTAAGCTATGATATCCTTGCTTTTGGTTGTGTTGTCCGATATTGAGGGTGTGTTGAAGCAGATAAGGCCGGACAAAACCAAGGGAAAGAAATTCAGATCGGCGTTTGAAGAAAGGCATGGGAGAGGGGGGCTGACCCGAGCGAGAGGAAGGAATGGGTGATTGGGGTATTATATGGGAGGGATTAGCGGAATAGGTAGAGTTGGACTTTGGGCTGAGGTTGGAGAATGGTAGCGAAAGTGGAAACTAGAGGAAAGAATGGGTGGAGGGGGCAATATATGGGAGGGATTAGCGGGAGGGGTAGAGTTGGAGTTTGGGCTGAGTTTAGGGAATGGTGGCGAAAGGGGGCCGGGGGCTAAGGCTGTTCTGTAGGTATAATTAGACAGATTGGCATGGGGAGTGTAGAATGGAGGAGAAGGGTAGGAGAAAAGAGGATGACGAGTGGTGTGGTGAAGTGGTTTGAGAGACATGTGTGGTGAATAGGAGGGCGCAGTACTAACATGTAACATGTGAGATACGGAGCGGATGATACGCGGGTGCCGATTGTAAGCTTTTATTATGGGGATTATGAGTAAGCGCCAATTGGACGTAGTATGTGGGGGGATTATGAGGAGATGCTGATGGGACGCTGATGTTATGAGTGTGGTAAGATAGCGCTGCTTGGGAGCTTTTCGTGCGGGGATGATAAGAAGTCACTGATTGAAAGTTTTTAGTTTGGTGTTGATGCGAGGGCGCTCTACTACGGTGTGAGTTTTCTACAAGTACATGTCCTTCCCTGACGTTCGACAGTGTGATAATACGAAACGGTGGTCGTATGAAGGAGGGAAGCAGAGGAAAGGAGGGCACGCAAGTAGCACTTCCTTGTTTTTGATATTATCATATTAGTGGGGTGACAATACCTCAACCCACTGAGGAACATAACGTGCCACTGTGTTGAAAAATTTAATTATTCCAATTCTGTTTAAACTTGCATTCTCGAGATGGAACAATCGCACGTCGGGGGCGATAGTGGATTCATCTCTTCATTTGCCTTGGGATAACTCTGAGCTTCAAGGAGTAGCAGAGACCCATGAAACAGCGCCTCTCTTCTATTGTTTTGAGATTAAGGTTTTTTGCCATGTACACCATAGAATTTAGATTTTTAGCTAAAATTTATGTGGATATTTATGTTACTTCTTCATATTCTACGTAGTCCGTGCATGAGCACTATAATATATTTTTTGAAAGGGTTGGCACTCGCAACGATTTTAGACAGAGCGCCATAGTCATTGCGGTTGATTTTATGAGAAGTGCATGCCTAATAAAAACTGTCCTTGGGGTCTCAGTACTATCTCTTGACAAGAAACTGGTACAGGATGCTTCCGTATGTGACGGTTTAATTTGTTGGAATTTTTCGGTTGAGGTGAGTATTTGATTTGATTTTGGTCTCATTTCTAAAGAAGCATCAAAGGAGGTGAGTAATGCTTGTGTGGTAAAGGGGAGGATTTGTAAATCAGTATTGAGTGGTAGGGGGAGGGGGTTATGTGGGACTTGTTTCAGAGGGATGGGGGCGGGAGATGGAGAGGTAGGCGGTGTTGAGCTTGTATCTACGACAAGTATAAATGTACTTCCCTTTGAAACAGGATGGGTATCCCTGCGTCGAGTTTTGCAGGGGGGTGGCGCCGTCCGTCGAAGTGTTGTGCTGTACAGTGGTTCATTGTTTTTTAACTTGCTGTTCCTGGTGCATCTAATGGTTTTGCATGATATGCAGTCTCTGTTATTACTGGCACATACGCGTTTCTAGCACATCCCTCTGTAACAGACACAGATGCATTTACTTTTGTTGGCGGTGTGGCAGTAGTAGATATGTGTGCGAAACGCAATTTTGTCCGGTCTACGGGAATTTGCACATAACATTTCACATTTCACCGGGGTAGGACGCGATGCATGCACCTTGACTCACCGAGCGTACGGGGTAAGCGCAGCGGAGGGCGGGGGCCTAGGGTCCGGAACTGGTTTGGTGGCCCAAGTCAGCTAACGGACGGGGGAGACCGGAAGGGGAGGGGGACGGAAGGGGAACGG
>SDVV010011445.1:0-15845 GCA_016164225.1 Gammarus roeselii | reverse complement strand
TCGGTGCCACCCGACCGCGGCGTATTAGTAATGCCTCGGTGCCACCCGACCGCGGCGTATTAGTAATGCCTCGGTGCCACCCGACCGCGGCGTATTAGTAATGCCTCGGTGCCACCCGACCGCGGCGTATTAGCAATGTCTCGGTGCCATCCGACCGCTGTGTATTAGTAATGCCTCGGTACCACCCGACCGCGGTGTATTAGTAAGGCCTCGATGCCACCCGACCGCGGTGTACTAGTAATGCCTTGATACTACCTGACCGCGGTGCATTAGTAATGCCTCGGTGCCACCCGACCGCGGCGTATTAATAATGCCTCGGTGCCACCCGACCGCGGTGCATTAGTAATGCCTCGGTGCCACCCGACCGCGGTGTATTAGTAATGCCTCGGTGCCACCCGACCGCGGTATATTAGTAATGCCTCGGTGCTACCCGACCACGGTGTAATAGTAATGCCTCGGTGCCACCCGACCGCGGTATTTAGGAATGCCTGGATGCCACCCGACCGCGGTGTATTAGTAATGATTGGTGCCACCCGACCGCGGTGTATTAGTAATGCCTTGGTGCCACCCTACCGCGGCGTATTAGTAATGCCTCCTTGCCACCCGACCGCGGTGTATTAGTAAAGCCTTGGTGCCATCCGACCGCGGTGTATTAGTAATGCTTTGATACCACCCGACCGCGGTGTATTAGTAATGCCTCGGTGCCACCCGACCGCGGTGTATTAGTAATGCCTTGATGCTACCCGACCGCGGCGTATTAGTAATGCCTCGGTGCCACCCGACCGCGGTAGATTAGTAATGCCTGGATGCCATCCGACCGCGGTGTATTAGTAATGCCTCGGTGCCACCCGACCGCGGTGTATTAGTAATGCCTCGGTGCCACCCGACCGCGGTGTATTAGTAATGCCTGGGTGCCACCCGACCGCGGTATATTAGTGATGCCTTGATGCCACCCGACCGCGGTGTAGTAGTAATGCCTTGGTGCCACCCGACCGCTGCGTATTAGTAATGCCTCAGTGCCACCCGACCGCGGTGTTTTAGTAAAGCCTCGGTGCCACCCGACCTTGGCGTATTAATAATGCCTCGGTGCCACCCGACCGCGGTGCATTAGTAATGCCTTGATGCTACCCGACCGCGGCGTATAAGTAATGCCTCGGTGCCACCCGACCGCGGCGTATTAGTAATGCCTCGGTGCCACCCGACAGTGGTGTATTAGAAATGCCTCGGTGCTACCCGACCACGGTGAATTAGTAATGTCTCGGTGCCACCCGACCGCGGTATATTAGTAATGCCTGGGTGTCACCTGACCGCGGTGTAATAGTTATGCCTCGGTGCCACCCGACCGCGGTATGATAGTGATGCCTGGGTGCCACCCGACCGCGGTATAGTAGTAATGCCTTGGTGCCACCCCACCTCGGTGTACTAGAAATGCCTTGGTGCCACCCGACCGCTGCGTATTAGTAATGCCTCGGTGCCACCCGACCGCGGTGTTTTAGTAAAGCCTCGGTGCCACCCGACCACGGTGTATTAGTGATGCCTCGGTGCCACCTGACCGAGGCGTATTAGTAATGCCTCGGTGCTACCCGACCACGGTGAATTAGTGATGTCTCGGTGCCACCCAAACGCGGTGTATTAGCAATGCCTTGGTGCCACCCGACCGCGGCGTATTAATAATGCCTCGGTGCCACCCGACCGCGGTGTATTAGTAAAGCCTCGGTGCCCCCCTTCCGCGGTGTATTAGTAATTCCTCGATAACACCCGACCACGGTGTATTAGTAATGCCTCGATACCACCCGACCGCGTCGTATTAGTAATGCCTCGGTGCCACGCGACCGCGGTGTATTAGGAATGCCTCGGTGCCACCCGACCGCGTCATATTAGTAATGCCTCAGTGCCACCCGACCGCGGCGTATTAGTAATGCCTCGGTGCCACCAGACCGCGGCGTATTAGTAATGCCTCGGTGCCACCCGACCGCGGCGTATTAATAATGCCTCGGTGCCACCCAACCGCGGCGCATTAGTAATGCCTCGGTGCCACCCGACCGCGATGTATTAGTAATGCCTCGGTGCCACTCGACCGCGGGATATTAGTAATGCCTCGGTGCCACCCGACCGCGGTGTATTCAATCTAATTACCAAATATCTTCTAGTTTATAACACTACGTATTAGTATTCCATCCAATATGTGAAATTGATACCGGGAAGCCGTCTGCTCATTTTTATAAATATTTTTTGTCTGCGTAAAACCACTCAAATCGGAATTCAAGAAATACAAATAAATTTAATGTTTTTTAATGGTTACATGGAATATCCAATCGTGGAGGCCTTCACTGTCGTGTATTTGCCGTTATGAAGCCCTTCACTATCGTGTTCCCATTTGTACCCAAGTATTACGTTTCTCGGATCCCATTGTCTTCCATCCCTTGCCACGCTTTGTTGGGAGTTCAACAAAGACGGGTGTTGGTTTTGAACTTTCAACGCAAACAGAAGCCGACTTCTAATATGGCTTCCAGTATTACATGACCTCTTGAGATAGTTTTCGTGTTCTGCAACTTAAATTCAGACACAAAGACTTGCAATGCATGTCTCCTTTTTGGTGGTGTTCCCAATCTCAGTGTGGAATTTGAATTTGTCCCAAAAGTAGGTTTAGATTATACGCTAATATTACATGCTTCACGCCTTATTTTCATCGATGTTAGGTAACTAAATGTGTATCTTGAGACCGTCGTGATGAACGTATTTACACGATTCAAAGACAGTCTACCTCCTGCAAGCCCTGAAATATCACGGCGATACACGTAAGACAAATAAATAAGGCTGGCTTCCCGGCAGCACGTGCCTTCTGCTCGAGTGACGCACGTAAATTAGCTCTGATCCTGAAGCATCATACTGAACGTGCAGAATAGGAAACCTTTCTTGGTAATACGTGGCTACAACGTAAACGAGAATTAACTCTGAATCTGTAGCATCATACTGAACGTGCAGAATAGGAAACCTTTCTTGGCAATACATAGCTACAACGTAAACGAGAATTAACTCTGAATCTGTAGCATCATACTGAACGTGCAGAATAGGAAACCTTTCTTGGTAATACGGAGCTACAACGTAAACGAAAATTAACTCTGAATCTGTAGCATCATACTGAACGTGCAGAAAAGGAAACCTTTCTTGGTAATACGTAGCTACAACGTAAAAATAGAAGATGTTGCTCAACGATGTGAAAGACAATCACTTTTTATCTCGAGTTAGCAATGTGGAAGCCACCGAACTTCCCGATATTTGCACGGAAAAAACCCATGTTATTTAATGCTTGAGCAACAACAACTACGAGCGCGTAATTGTTTTATTTTTAAGGCTAAAATGAATTTCGAAAAATGTAAAGAATACACAACAGATTTTGTATAAAATATCTCTACAGACTGTTCTACATGCAACATAAATTATAATACTTCATTTCGTTCGGTGAATAAAAAAGGCCGACCAGACAATAATTGATTACCGATTCCTGATTTGCTCTTCGCGAAGTGTTGCTGAGGTTCAGCTCGTCTATTATTAGATGGCACACATCGGCTCGTCTATTATTAGATGGCATCTTTGTTAACAGAACGTTTGACAATAATGGTCGTCTATTATTAGATGGCACCTTCGTTAACAGAGCGTTCGACAACAATGGTCGTCTATTATTAGATGGCACCTTCGTTAACAGAGCGTTTCACAACAATGGTTGTCTATTATTAGATGGCACTTTCCGTTGACAGAGCGTATGACAACAATGGTCGTCTATTATTAGATGGCACCTTCGTTAACAGAGCGTTTGACAACAATGGTCGTCTATTTTTAGATGGCACCTTCGTTAACAGAGCGTTTGACAACAATGGTCGACTATTATTAGATGGCACCTTCGTTAACAGAGCGTTTGACAACAATGGTCGTCTATTATTAGATGGCACCTTCGTTAACAGATCGTTTGACAACAATGGTCGACTATTATTAGATGGCACCTTCGTTAACAGAGCGTTTGACAACAATGGTCGTCTATTATTAGATGGCACCTTCGTTAACAGAGCGTTTGACAACAATGGTCGTCTATTATTAGATGGCACCTTCGTTGACAGAGCGTCTGACAACAATGGGGACAGGCAGTCATTCGAGTCGCCGAACAACAGCTTGTGTAAGGCTATTGATGCAAAGACTCCCCCCTTCCCTTCGTCAGAAGCGTACCTAGGGAAGAGGTGCCTCTCGCCCCTCAGGAGCGTATCTAGGAAATGGTGCCTCTCCTTGAGATGTGAAAGTATGTAAGATTGCAAAGGGAAGGTCTAAAGACGAAGATTTTACAAAAAAAATCCGATGAATTAGGAAAATCTGTCAACCCCTTTTCGGAAATTCCAGCAACTGGGCTGGGTCCATTAATTGCGTTATTGTCTCAAAGAATAGCTTCCCAGGGTCTTCTCAAATGGTTGTCCCTAAGGGTGGTCACCAAAGGTATCAAAGGGCCTCTCTCGATATTACAGTCTCATCTGATGTGCTAAAATCCTATGCCAAACGATTTGTGTACTGCAGTTCCAAACTTATGTTCGATACCATCCGGTCAACACCGTCATCATTGCAATACCTTCTTTTGAACTTACTAACGCCACCTTTACTATCCACTGTTATTTAACAACAACAGATGCTCCAGTAATCTTATCACCACCACTCAATGTTGTATAGAAGATGATACCGTCCAAACTTCTTTGCCCATCAGATTGTTCTTGTGTGAAGAGACATTGTTTTTGTGTGAAGAGACAATTGTTCTCGTGAGCGAGAGAGGATTGTTCTCGCGAGAGAGACAATTGTTCTCGTGTGAGAGAAAGACAACTGTTCGGTTGAGAGAGTGACCATTGTTCTCGTGTGAAGAGACTATTGATCACTCGTGAAGAGACGATTGTTCACGTATGAAGAGACGATTTTTTCCGTGTATAAATACATTTTTTTGTGTGAAGAGAAAATTCTTTTCGTACGTGTGAAGGGAAAATTGTTCTCGTGTGAAGAGACAATTGTTCCAATGTGAAGAGACAAATGTAATCGTCCAATGAAGAGATGATTATTCGCTTGTTATTTCAAATAAATTATGTAACCTGAGTTTTGATGAACGCATCGTTCACCAAGGTGTGTTGGCCCTGCGTCCAAAGGTGTGTTGGCCCTGCGTCCCAAGGTGTGTAGTCCCTACGAACCAAAATATGAAGGCCCTACGCACTAAGATGTGTATGCACTGCGCCCCAAAATGTGTAAGCACTGCGCGCTAAAATGTGTAGGCACTGCGTCCCAAGATGTGTAGGTACTGCACACCAAGATGTGTTGGCACTGAGCGCTAAGATGTGTAGGCACTGCACACCAAGATGTGTAGGCACTGCGCGCCAAGATGTGTAGGCACTGCACACCAAGATGTGTATTCCCTGCGCACTGAGATATTTAGACACTATGCCCCGAATCGTGTAGGCACTACACCCCAAGATGTGTAGGCCCTGCGTCTCAAGATATGTAGGCACTGCGCAACAAAATGTGTAAGCCCTACGCACAAAGATGTGGAGGCACTACGCACTATGATGTGTATGCACTTCGCCCCAAGATGTGTAGGCACTGCGCCCCAAGATGTGTTGGCACTGCGCGCTAAGATGTGTAGGCACTGCACACAAAGATGTGTGAGCACTGCGCGCCAAGATGTGTAGGCACTGCACACCAAGATGTGTTGGCACTGCGTGCTAAGATGTTTAGGCACTGCACACCAAGATGTGTGAGCACTGCGCGCCAAGATGTGTAGGCACTGCATACCAAGATGTGTTGGCACTGCGCGCTAAGATGTGTTGGCACTGCACACCAAGATGTGTAGGCACTGCGCGCCAAGATGTGTTGGCACTGCGCGCTAAGATGTGTAGGCGCTGCACATCACGATGTGTTGGCACTGCGCGCTAAGACGTGTTGGCACTGCGCGCCAAGATGCGTGAGCACTGCGCGCCAAGATGTGTGAGCACTGCGCGCCAAGATGTGTAGGCACTGCACACCAAGATGTGTTGGCACTGCACACCAAGATGTGTTGGCACTGCGCGCTAAGATGTGTTGGCACTGCACACCAAGATGTGTGAGCACTGCGCGCCAAGATGTGTTGGCACTGCGCACCAAGATGTGTTGGCACTGCACACCAAGATGTGTTGGCACTGCGCGCTAAGATGTGTAGGCACTGCACACCAAGATGTGTAAGCACTGCGAGCTAAGATGTGTAGGCACTGCACACCAAGATGTGCTGGCACTGCACACAAAGATGTGTTGGCACTGCGCGCTAAGATGTGTAGGCACTGCACACCAAGATGTGTAAGCACTGCGCGCCAAGATGTGTAGGCACTGCACACCAAGATGAGTTGGCACTGCACACCAAGATGTGTTGGCACTGCGCGCTAAGATGTGTAGGCACTGCACACCAAGATGTGTTGGCACTGCGCGCCAAGATGTGTAGGCGCTGCACACCAAGATGTGTAGGCACTGCGCGCCAGCGCCAAGATGTGTAGGCACTGCGCGCCAAGATGTGTAGGCACTGCGCGCCAAGATGTGTAGGCACTGCACACCAAGATGTGTATTCCCTGCGCACTGAGTTATTTAGACACTATGACACAAGTCGTGTTAGCATTACACCCCAAGATGTGTACGCCCTGCATCCCAAGATATGTAGGCACTGCGTCCCAAGATGTTAAGGTACTGCGCCCCAAGATGTGCAGGCACTGCACCCAATATGTGTAGGTACTGCGCCCTAATATGTGCAAGAACTGCCCCCCAAGATATGTAAACACTGCGCCTCAAGATGTGTAGGCATGGCGCCTCAAGATGTGTAGGCATGGCGCCTCAAGATGTGTTGGCCCTACGCCCCAAGATGTGTAGACCCTGCGCCCCAAGATGGATGTGCAGACCCTGCGCATTAAGATGAGTAACCACTGCGCAACAAGATAAGGAGGCACTGCGCTCCAAGATGCGTAGGCACTGTGCTCCAAGATGCGTAGGCACTGTGTCCCAAGACGTGTTGGCATTGCGCACTACGATATGTAGGCACTGCGCCCCAATATGTGAAAACACTGCGCCCCAAAATTAGTATGCACTGCGCCTCAAGATGTGTAGGCCCTGCGCACCAAGATGTGTAGACACTGCGCCCCAAGATGAGTAGGCACTGCGCCCCAAGATGTGTAGGCCCTGCGCCCCAAGATGAGAAAGCGCTGCGGCCGAAGATGTGTGGGCACTGCGCCCCAGGATGTGTAGGCACTGCGCCCCAAGATGTGAAGGCCTTACGCCCCACAATGTTTAGGCACTGCTTCCCAAGATGTGTAGGCCCTGCGCACCAAGATGTGTAGGCACTGCGCACCAAGATGAGTAGGCACTGCGTGTGTGTTGGCACTGAGATGAGTAGGCACTGCGTGTGTGTCGATTGACAGGCGGGGTGGACACAGCATGTCGAGAGCTCTGACGTCATAGCGTCCAACGCCTGAAGGAGGTCACCAAGTAAAACCCACCCACAACTATTTAAATGAACAAATAAATAGATCAACACTACCCAGGAACAGCAATTAGGACTAATGGGCAATGTTCCTGGTTGAAGTACTTTAAAAGGCATTTAAATTTCAAGTCTTAAAATATTCATCATATAAATGATTACTAATTGGTTTGATATAAATTCTATGTGGTGTTCGAGCACTCAATCATCATTATATTTGGGACGTTTATCAATTAAAAATGCATTTCACTGATATACTTTTAACGCATTTCATGACGCTGAATGTTGCAGCACTTTTATTTATTTATACAGTGATTCTTATAATAATTATACCATGACGTATTTTATATTGCGTATCCCTCATGACGTATTGTATCCCATATGACGTATTTTATATTGCGTTTATTGGAGCATGAATAAAAACACGTGTTAACATGTGTTGCCTTATGAATGTATTTATATGTGGACATTAATACAGCTCATTTACCTGCTATTTGTAACATTTATGAAATGTTTTCAGTATTTTAGATTTTAATCTAGTAAACGCACAGTGGCCGGATCTTGAAAGGAACATGTCGCCCTCCACGCAAAGCGCTGTCTCAGCTTGGGTTGCCAGCTGCGTGCAGCAACAGCATAAAATAAACCATGGAAACTACATGGTTTATTTTATGCGTCCGGCTACCGCTCCCGAGAGTTCTGTCACTCTGCATTTATCCTGCATTATTCCTTGTTATTAGTATCAAAATGCATTCAACTTATTTAATACCCATTCTGGCCACCCTTTCCGGTTGACATTAGTTCTCAAACATTAGTCCCCAACCATAAGTCTTCAGACATTAGTATTTATCATCAAACAATAATCTCAGACATTTGTCCACAGAGATTAGTACTCAAGCATTAGTCTTCAAACATCGTTAGTCAAACATTAGTCTTGAAACATTAGTCATCGATATTGGTTCTCAAACATCAGTCCGGAAATATCAGTCCTAGAATATGAGGCCTTAAGCCTTAGACCTCAAACATTTTTCCTCGAGCATTGGACCTTGAACATCATTTCTCGATCATCAGTTCTTGAACATTAGTCTTCGAACATTAGCCCTCGATTGTTATTCTGCGAACATTAGTCCTCGAACATTAGTCCTCAAACATTAGATCTCAAACGTTAGTTTTCAAACATTATCTCTTAAGCATTTCCCCTCAAACATTAGACCTTAAAAATTAGTTGCAGGATACTAAAAAAACGAGAAAACCTAGCAAATATAACGTTCCGAGTTGGAATGAAGGAGCAAGAGAACTGAATTATGCAGTACCTAATTGAAATATTGCCGGAAGGCCTCGGGGAGATCACCTTGCAGTCGCAACGATGATTGCGAAGTCTCTATTTCGCAGAAAACTTTCGTTTTTGAGACAGAACGAGCAGCAGTTGGTGCGCAGGCGCTCCTAACCAAGTTGCAAACAGGTAAATGGAAAAGAAATTGTATAATATATGGTCACTTATCCTAGAAGGGAAGCATTCCCACTTGCGGTGGTGGGCGAAACTGGGGAGGCAAACATTGCAAAGGTCTTGAGGGACCACTCCCAGGATATTGCGAATTCTGTTGACAAGAAAGAGAATAGAGGTTTGGGCCAAAGATCCTTGACAATGTTTCTGCTGTTTAAGAAATGATCTATGTGGCAGTGGTTAAGAGCATTGCCAAAGGCCTCAAAGATAACAAATGCATTGGAAATGACGATGTACCTGATGAAGTGCATAGGAAGGCCTCCCGCAGACTGATTGCAGTGCTTGCTTTCTTCGTTTCTGGGTTCATACAAATCAAGGAGCCACCAAGACAGGTAATACGTTTACCTAATTGTGATTCCTCTTCTGAAATGCAAAACAAAGGACTCTTCTGACATGAAGAATTTGCGTCACATTGATTTACCACCTCAATATCCAATGGACTTGAGCGGACAACCAGTTTGAATTCAAAGAGGCCCAAGTAACTGAAATTACGATATTCACATCAAAACAAACTATTGAGTATCGCAAAATTTGGCCTAAGCTATTTAGACACGAAGAAGATTTTTCATAGATCAAATCATAGTTTTTTCAGAAAGTTAATTAAAAGAGGAGCCCCTCCTCATGTTGTGCAATTGATTGTATTTTGATACAGGGAACAGAAATGTCAACATTAGCTACTCATCATTGTATAAACGGAATTAGGCAGGGAGTCGACCTATCATCATTCTTGGGCTTAAAATGTGTACACAGATGAGTTGAATTACCTTCTAAGTAGCGAAAACCAAGATTTTCATTTCGCCAACTTCTGTGCTAACAGTTTTAGTTATGTAGGTGATAGATAGTGTGTTGCAAACACCGACTCTCTCGGCCGTACAAAAACATCTTGACATCTGTTGGAATTTGGCTGTACGCCAAAATATTGTACATAATATAACAGAAACTGCAGGAATACTCGTTAGGCCGAAGAGTCTAATGACTATCTCTCGACTCAATTAAAACAAAACAGTGTCGCACTTGGTACGTGGATGAATTTTAATATCTTAAGATCATCATGATTGCAATGATGACAAGGATGTTGCAAAACAAACAAGGTGGCAAAATGTAGTTAGTAGCATGCAGACACGATAATTTTCTTTCGGACAAAGGGAAGCTAAAATCCTGCTGTAAATGAACAGTGAACTCATCATGGGAAAAACTTTAATCCACTCAAAGATTCGAACGCGCATCTCAAGAATACGATTCCAGCACGCTACCCTCTCAGCCACCCAGCACATCATTAATTGTTTCAAGCTTTCATAGATATTGTACTGTTCAGGCTCAACTGCCAATTCCTCTGTTTATCACTGTTATAGAGAAACAGCACACTAATCGTTCTCAAGATGTTTAAGAGAACATGAAAACTATTTCGTTGGGAGACTTATATAAATAAGCTCTGAATTCATCATTGTCTAAACTTCCGTCCTCGTCAAGATTTGATCGCTCGTCGAAAGAATACGAGTCCAGTTCCCTGACCACTCAGCCATTCACCTTGGACGCTTGAATCACAACTTCTGTATTGATGTGTGGTTAGCGAGTGAACAGAAGTTTTTCCAGTGATGAATTATAATGACACTTTCAGACGACCGAGACAGGTCCCACGCTCAACGTCAGCAAGCAGATTTTTCCTGAAACCCTGTAGAATTGTAGCAAAGTACTGATCCTTGAAGCGGCAAAAGTCACACTGGCAAGTTATGAGTTCCTCAAATGCAATCCTATTTGCAATCTGCTCTGATGATGCGCTCGCCTCTTCCTCATTGTTAAGGCGATGGAGAGAATTGACATGTGTATGATAAATTTGTGAACCTAAATTTCTTTCATATATATTATGTGCTGTTATTTTGGAACTGTGTTCTCGCTGGTGGTGTGAGTTTTATATATCATTGTAAACAATGGTTATGATAAACATCTCCATTGTACTTCTATGCCCATCATGATTGCTAACGATTTTTTTATTATACTCTGTATTATTATATAGATATATTGGCTCTCAAACAAAAGTCCTTAAATGGTGCCTTCAATTTTCTTCCAGGTGCCCTCCCCCCGCTCTCATCCGGACCATCCAGATCTGTCCGGACTCCGGAAGTGTTCCTCAGCAGCGACTGCAGCGCATCCTCACGCATAAGAACCGCAAACACGACATCGGCCCCCACAACCAAGGGACTTACTTGCATAGAGACCACCTCGACTCAAATGGCACTAGCTCAGCATTCCCAACCGTCGATTTCTGCTCGTCCGGTCAACCTATCGATATGTTTCATTACAAAGTTAACAATCACTTATTTGAACCGCGGATCTCTTCGACGCTTGACCAGCTGGCCAAGGCAACCAATGACCACTTTCCTAAGGAATTAGTGTGGGTAACTTCGCTCTCTACAGAGGGTGTAACTTCACTCTCCACAATGGGAGTAACCCCGCTCTCTACCGTAGGTGTAACTTCGCTATCCACAGTGGGTGTAACCCCGCTTTCCACTGTAGGTGTGACGTCGCTTTCCAAAACATGTGTTACCCCTCTCTCCACTACCACCGACGACACCTCCTATAAGGATCCAGTTAATTTATGTCGTGACGTTGATTCTTCTCCCAGTGAGACACCGTCCCCCACAACTGACGGATCCTCTGGCATGAGATTTCCGAGTGAGATACAAGAAACAAGCCTCACAACAATCCGCGGTTGTCCGCTTAGTGCTGCAATGAGTCCAAGTTGTCACATCCAAGATCTGGTTCAAGAAAAAACACAATCTTCATTCGTCAGTGACTCTGAGCACTAAATAATTATCAAATCTGAGCGCACTTTTGTGAATCCCTCTATCGAACAGGAGAATCTTTCAAGTACAAGCATGGTTGACTATCAAAATATCCAATCGTTTCAATCTTCTTCCACTTCTATACTCTTCGTGTGATCTAGGACACGCTAGGCCGCAGGAGAATGGAAGTTAATTATGGTCATTATTTTTCATCGTTGGCAAGTTCTATGATATCAAAATGGGAAATAAATTATATTATCAAAATGACCTGAGCGTAGCAGATGCGCATGTCACTTCAAACAATGAAAACTGTTCTAAGAATATATGCACTCCTTCACACACTTATCGAATAAACAGCAAATTGAACAGAAAACTTCCGGGCTTATTGCATTTGAACACATGCACTGGTATGCCGGGGAGATAGGTTATTTAAATTCATTCACAGGTTTTACTCACATTTCAAATATGATGGATTATCAGTGGGATAAAATTGTTTCTACAATTAATCATATGAAAGGATTATTTAGCAATTAACTGTTTTCGAGGTTTTCGGCAATTCATATCTGTATTTAACCAAGCTGGCTGTATACATCCAGTCTCTTTAACCCGGTTCCGTTCCACGTTATGTTTGTTCGCAACGGTGTGGCAGATTGAGGTACCTATTTTCAGGTATGTGGTGAACTGATATTCATAAAGGTATATCTATTACTTAGCAGCGGTAGACAAGGATAACCAATTGGTCTAAATATAAGTCGATTTAATGTCAAAAATGAATTTCTCCGTTGCTGATCCGTTGAATCGATAAAAGATCTGAAAAATAATATACTGCGGTATTGATTCATGGTAGGTACTTAATTTAACCAGGTATGCTTTTTAGCAAGCTGTTAGAAACATAAATGATCCCTTTTTTTCTACTAGAGTTGTTTGTTTTAGACTGTTCTGTTCGATTCTATTATGCTAAACAAATCAAGCCTCTTTCTGTGTACAGATTTGTCATCAGATCCTATTTACCTGTGAGCACGATTGTAGAGACCTGCCCGTTGTGTACTTTGTGCGTGTCGGAGTGGCTGTACTGCGATGAAGCATTGCTTTGAAGGCCGAGGTCCCTGCTTAGACCTGAATTTGTTCAGACTTATACAAAAAATATCTACGCGAACGTCCAGCTTTCTGATTCTCAATGCCTCGTTTGATATTTTATTACGTGTATTAGCATGAAGTAAGGTTAACAGGAGACAGCATAAGCTCCTTCTGAATCAAACCACTTTATATTTCATACTACATCGTAATTTGCAGTACTTAACATATTTTAGAAATCTGCCGAACCCGTCAGCACCTGTTCATTTTTTTCCTACTGGTCAAGATCTTTATTTGATGGTCAATCCCTCGTACCAGCGGCGCCAGAAATTAACAATATTTTCGCGTTTTGATTCCAACAATTCTTTCAAGAGATTGTATGTATTTATGAATGAATGCACGCAGCTGTTTCCCCCTCCAACATGAGGATACAGCTTTACGTATATACTTACTCAATACATTCACTCCCACTACAAGGATGTTGGAATTAAAACGCTAAGTTTAGCAACCGAGCTCTAATCAGTATAACAACCGGGCTCTAATCAGTATTGATGGGAGCGTCCGTCATTCTTATCTCGGATGTTCCATCATTTCCCTCGTCAATGAGACGCTTTTAAGGCTTCATTTGATTTCAGTTGGAAATTAAAACGTGTTCGGCAAGTGGGCTGCTGAATAGTTTAGGTAAAATACTATTTTTTGTATCGATGAATGTTCCACACTTATACAGGGATGTTGTCTTTTCCTCGTAAGGACGATTAAACGGGACCTTGGTATACAAGGTCGACAAAACATCGACTGCACAATACAAGGTCGATTTAACATCGACCTTACAATACAAGTGTCGAGTAAACATCGACCTTGAGAAAACCTAATACTCAAAATATTAGTTTCATGTATCACAGCACACTTGCAAAAAAATACAATTACTTTGTATCTTTGGATGAAAACAATACCCCCTCTTTAGTTAGCGAGAGGTTATGCACTGTCAATGTTGTGAGCAAATATACTACTTATGTTCTGATACAAGTCTATGAGACAAATAACTATAACTAATTCGACTTTTTTATACAGTTTAAATTAAATTGATAGGGTATAAAGGGCAACGGAAACATCCTGTGTTAGAGACGAGACGCAACGGCTTTACCGAATAGGTTGCAGATTATTTACATGTAATTCCTCACAAAAAAGAATCCATAAACTTGGAAGGAAGTCAAACTTGAAACAATCATGGTGAGACGGCCTAGTTTACCTACACTCAAGGTTCTAATAACTCATCTACGTAATAAGATAATATAAGCCACCAAAGTCTGTTATTGAGGGATCCAACTGAACACCCACGTTGAGCTTAAATATGAACCGGGCTTCTGAAACTCGTCTAACCTAACATGCGAGTGCTGGCATTAATTTGCTGCTGGATGTTTGTAGAGGAACAGTAGAGAAAGATCATTCGTTTATGGTGAGACTTTAATGAAGAAACAAAGAATATTTGTGCCAGGAGCCAATTAAATTGATACTGAAGTTTTGTTACGGTATTATATGAATATCAAAAAAAGCTTTTAATGAAATCATGCATAACACAATTTTGTTATGATCAAACTTGTCGTGGGAATGTTAACTAAACAAAAGGATTGTTGCTAGGGATTTGTGTGTTTCCCACTCAAAATGGCAAAGTTTTCAATAATAAGTAGGTGTGAGTATTGTATGTGTCACAGCTCAAAATAAGTTTAACGGAGCGGTACTGCGTTGAGTACTCGTGTACTGATGTGAACTAGCGGTGTATGTTATTTAAAAAAAACATACTAGCTCCCATAGGGTTATTTGAAGCGAACATTGTTATCTGCAAACTCAATTATCAATATTTTCACTAAGAATTCAACGCGATTCATATTTAAGCTTCGATGCAGGAGCTGCACAAAATATGCCGAAGTTTTACATTTTCCAATATCACGTTTGCAAGCACAAGAATTACAGTAAATTCGCAACAATGCATCCCCTGTGTTCAGATTTCATCTGGCAACAAGGATAAATGTTGAGACTTCGTCTGGCAACAAGGATAAATGTTGAGACTTCGTCTGTCAACAAGGATAAATATTGAGACTTCGTTTGGCAACAAGGATAAATTTTGAGACTTCGTCTGTCAACAAGGATAAATATTGAGACTTCGTCTGGCAACAAGGATAAATGTTGAGACTTCGTCTGGCAAGAAGGACTCTGCTTTAACCAAATGATATGCTCACAGTTATTTGCGGAGTGGTGCATATTTGAAATTAGTGCTCGTAGGCGTGAAATTGGTCAATACGCATTATATGCTGCATGAGACTATCATAATGTTTGTTGGGTGTAGTGTAATCAATACTTGATGTAATGTTACGATACCAACACTTTTAGCAATAAATTCCAACGGCGTTTCCAGAACAGCCGAACTCTCATTTCGGCTCAGCGTTAATACCTTCCTTCTCTGTCTCCATTCACCGCTTGTCATGTGTATTCTCAACTAATAAACTGAATTGAACCGAACGCCGGTGATTATTTTCCCCAAAAATGCTAGCACGTGTGTTAAAGCATTGAACCTGACCACTGTTTCGTGGAACTGTCCCTTACTGAACTACAATACAGCAGCCGCATCACTTCTCTGAGACAGGATATTTCTTTGAGACCATGAGTGATCGATTCTTGGGCCTGTTCTGTTACTCCGGTCTGTGAATGGCATCGGCTGTGAAAGTCCTGTTAACAACGCAAATAAATTAACAAATTAAAAGAGCTGATGGGCAAACAAATTAAAATAGATGGTCAAACAAATAGAATATGCAGGAACAGCGTTAATTCACATAGCTGTCTTGTATACTTCACATGGGCTTGAAGTTAACGTAGACAAAACCAAATGCATATCCCATGATCAGGATAAAGCACATTATCATGACTATGCGCTAACATTGGCTAATAAAGATTTTTTTATCCCTGGACTAGCATTTGT